>BQNB010079716.1:0-30159 GCA_026074375.1 Tanacetum coccineum | reverse complement strand
GCATACACAGACAACCAGAAAACAGCTAAGACAAAGCCAAAGCAGAGAAGATAAACAAGGACATAAGACTAAGATATCATAGCATTCAACCAATCATAGCTAACCAGATAAGCAGAACTTAAACTTACGACATATCATTTAACACACCCCCTCAGTTTAAGTTCTGAGGGGATAGATAATGAAACAATGATCAACACATAGCCAATAATTATGCAGCAATGGAAACAGCCAAAGCAACATACAAGAGCCATCAAACAACAAAAGCTTAAACTTAAGCTAAAACAAGCATACCAAAAGAATGAATACAAAAGGCAGCAGATATAACAAACAACAGACAATAACAGATAAATAAATTAAAAAAACAAGAACTATAAGCAATAGAGATCTCACCCCCAAGTTCCACAAAGAATAGGTGAATTAGGGAGAGTGGCCAGAGCAGGTATTCATACCACTCAGAGGTGGCAGATCAAGATGTTAGCCACTCTTGAATTACCTAATAATTGAAAGAAACTTAAGAGAGTGAAGAAAACAACTTATAGAGCTTTTAAGCAGCGGAAGAACAATACCAGCCACCTGCACCCTTGATTCACTTAGTCAAGGGTTACAAGTAGAAAAGAACAAGCCCAAAGCAAAAATGCTAATTAGAAATATAGGGTTTCTGAAACCCTAATTAATCACAAACCACAGATCACCAAATCGAGACCCAAACAAACCAATATCAAACGGCCGTTGAGAATCAACCTTCAATCGATCAATAACATCAACAGATTACGAATCCCCAAATTAGGGTTAGGGTTTCAAGAACCCTAGTTTTCCAAAACCACTAGATCAAGAGCCGTAGCTCTGATACCATGTAAAAATACATGAACCAATACCAGTAATGGCATAATTATCACACAACCAACCTCCCCCTTGTCATATTTATTATATAAATCAAAGATACAATAAGACTAGTCCCCAAACGGGTGCTAGCCAAACGATTACAACAGAAATATAAGGGTGTCCCTACTAGGTAGATCCACCCTTCTCACAACAATAACACTCAACACTCAATACAGAAACAAACGTAATACAACCTTCACTATACGTTACAGCTTCTATCCTCGACGTGAGAGAGATAGAAGCTGTAACACGAAGATTAAACCATATGAACAAACAATCAAGATACATGCATAGCCAAAGAGATAGGACCGTTGTTGCCAAACCTAACGGTAACACTTTCCTTATATAAGCAGCCAAGTTCCACTTTAGCCCCTCTAGTTCTAATCTTGATAAACCCAACATAAACATTGGGAGGTACTTTCATATGTGACAGGAATGGTCCCTGTACATAGAGTAACAAACAACAGTATAAACACTTGGTTAATTTGTATAATTTAATAGGTAGTTTATGTCAAACATTGATCATTGATCACCGATTGGAGCCGTACACCAAGGAATACTTGTTCTACATAAGACTCTCTTCGATATGCAACAGTTAGCCAAACACATTATCATAGATATAATGACAATAATGTACAGTCCACATAAAGATATGCTTGCTGCATTGTTAAGATTTCAGTCACTGTTTTTTTATCCTTGATCTCTTTTGTTATGTTTTCTGCAGCTTCTTTCTGCGACTGTGAACCTACTCTTACATCAACCTTCTCCATTTGTCAACTCATTACTTCCCTCCACATCAATCATTATACACCATACTAACCAATTTAACTCAACCAAAACATCTACCTATATTGAAAATTCCACAACATCTAACAATACCTTCCCTAATCCCTTCCCTCTGGATGGGGAGTTCATAGTGTTATAGTAAAGGTTGGTATCTCTATCTATATATTTTTATTATTATTAGGCAACGAACTACTTCATGATGTTGACTTATGTCGCTTAACTCAGGGTTAGAATCAAACATACTGCGTAGTTGTGGGTTTTGGCCAATAATCTGCAATTTCATATTACTTGAAAAAATCAAAGAACAATTGAAACCAGCGACAGTAATTAATATAATTAGTTAGTATACCTGCTTCATTAATTGGGGACTGGAAAGCAAGGTTCGCATCATCTGAGAAATGGCCGGATATAATAGCAGACTCATCTCTGGCATGCCTCGAGTCGGGCGGTTGTTATGGGCTGCTTCCATGTGAATTGTGTGATATTCCTTGAGGCCTACATGACATGAAAAAAATATACTAAATAAATGAAAAGAAGAATTGCATAAATCTAGATATGGGAATGATTAGGAATGCACTGATTTTAAGGACTACCATATCAATATAGACGCTAATTATAGCAAATAATCATACAGTAACAAATCCTTCATATATAAAAATAAAAATAATTAAATTATATACCATAGCTATCTAGGATCACCCTCCAAAGTCGTTCCTCTATAAATCAACCTCTATAAATCAACCTCTATAACGGATCTTTCAAACATTTAACGGGCCCAACAAGGCCTGTTAAGCCAAAAATAAGCTCAAAATGGTTATTTTTAAGCCGAAATAGTTTTGTTGGCTTATTTGGACTAAATAAAACCAAATGCCACTCGTTGGGATTAAATTGGAGCTAAAATGCAATTTTTGCAAATAAAGGGGCTAAAAATGTAAATTTTGAAACTTAAGGGATTAAATTGTCATTTTCAAATTATGATAACTTCAGGGACTATTTTTGAAACATTTTGAAAACTCAGAGACTGAAGTGTAACTATAAAGACCTAAATTACATTTTTGTAAACTTAGAGGACTAATTATGTAATTACCGAAACTAAAGGGTTTAAAGTGTAAATGTTTATATTTTATAAACCTAGGGACTAAAGTGTAATATCTAGAAACTTAAGGGTATATTTGTGAACAAAAGTGAATAAATAAAACACTTAACGAATCGGTCGAATATTAAGATATTCGGACATTAAACGGGTTTAATTAACGACGTAATAAATAAGTATATTTATTAACAATGATTTCACGTTTCTCGAGAACCATCGAAATTATAAATACAATAATCATGTGCACCACCACACAAGTGATAACAGTATATATAAACTTGAAATGGAATTTAGTTTATACAATGAGTCGTTAGCTTAAATGTGTAGACTAAGACTTGACCGTATTTACTTAGGTACGACGGCAGGTGATTGTATTGCTTTACTTGGATATTTATATCATTCTATGAGAAACTATTGCTAAGGTAGTTTCATAGACCCCATGTTTTACAATTATTTAAATGATTTACATCCTTGGGGTGAGAACATGCTTTGTTTTACAAATTGGACGCAAGTGTACATTTTATACAATGATTTCGTGTTTGCCTAAGTAGCGATAACCCACTGAGCCCTTTATCATGAACTGTCAATTACTGGATTATGAGCGTGAATGTTATAGATAGATCTATTTGGGATTGACAATCCCCGTTCGGGTGGTGATTAGACTATCCGGGATACGAGGTATTTATATACCCATGTCGGATTTGGATGTTTCGCGAGTTAGTACATCATTCACGGGATTCGTTGGCAATATATTGCATTCTAACATGTAGAGCTTCAGTGTAAGATGAGCTAGGAAAGTAATCCATTTTGTATGTTGTTCATGCAATTGTGTTGGCTTAATCATACACTTGGAAATCTTGCGGTCCTACTATTGATTTACATAAACCTATGAATTCACCAACTTTATGTTGACGTTTTAAGCATGTCTCTTTCATTCAATTAAAGCACGAGGTGCTGATTGTTACACATTGGAAAGTCAATAATTGAAGTGTAAACTTATGATTTGGGGTGGTTGGTCTTATTACAATTTGGGGGACAATGTTAAAACAGGGGGGGGGAATCTTTATTTATATTGTTGAACAATTTGAAGCAATAGGGCTTATGTAAACAAGAAACGCATCACTTAACATCTTCTATCACACTTCATCAACCGCCCCTTCTATTTTGTTAATCCAATGTATCTTTTTCAAACGACACGCTTAGTAGTCGTTCTCAGATCTTGTGCTATTGATCCATAAATGTAACGCCCTCGGATATTCAAACATTCCGCTGCGTGCTCAGATTTGAGGGTGTTACACCAAGTGTCTTTAAAGAACTCAATGGTGAAACCATCAGGTCCTTGTGATTTCTCCCTCGGCATCGCGAAGACTACTTTCCGAATCTCTTCTTCGTTAACTTCCTTAACAAATAAATGTTTGTCTTCTTCGGTACATTAGAAGTCTAGCACTTGTTTCAATTCAGAGACCGACCATTCCACAAAATCAGTTGGCCTCTCATTCATGAAATCCCGAAAATGACGCTCAGCTTCTCGTTAAATGCCCTCTGCGTTCGACACAACGCTACCATCAGAACAACTAATTTCTCGAATATTATTACGAACTTCAAGAAGCTTTACCGCGGTATGAAAAGCTTTTGTTTTTTTGATCTCCCAGTTTGACCCATCTCAACTTCGCTTTTTGCTTAATATATCTCTCTTTGATGTCGGCCAAACGGCTCCAAAGAGTGTAAGCTAAAGCTTCCTCTTCCATAGATTGTGATGAGGGGTTTGACATCGTAACCTCTTGAATTTCACAAAGATTTCTATAAGCTTCCTTTGTCTTCCTCGACAAATCAGATAGCATTTCTCTTCACATACTTCTAAGACTCTGCTTTAGATGTTTCAATTTCTTGGAAAATATAAAAAGTGCAGAAGTCGAGTGATGAAACGGTTCCATTGTGGCCCATTTCTCCTTTATAGTGTTCATGTATCCCATGTGCGACACTAAGACATTTGAAAATTTAAAAGGTCTCTTAACTCTTATGGCTTCATTTTCAAATACAACCTACAACGATTGTGATCAGAACAACCACCAGATTCAAAGACACAATATGATTGTGTATAATGATTAAGCCATTCTTGGTTTGCAAGCACCCTATCCAATTTTTTGCATATCAGGCCATCTATCCTTTTATTACACCAAGTGTATTTAGGACCTTGGTAGCTTAAATCAACTAATTCACAATAGTTCGCCAAATCTTGAAAATCACTCATTCCCTCCGGGATAGTAGTTGTACTATCATACAAAGAATGTTCCTCCATTTCTAAAATCTCCACATATTAACCAAGGTTTTCCATGAAACATACCCGAATCTTTATGAGTCTTTAAATCTTCCCAAATAGCCTTTCTTTCTTCAGGTGTGTTCAAAGCATACACAAAAGTAATCAATATCTCTTCTGTTCTTCCTTCCACCAAAATATAACAAGATATTGGAGTACTCCTCCATATTCTATGACTTCACCGAGGAAGGTAACAAAAGATTCAAAATATGGAGATGTGAATATTGAATCATCATGTTTCTCCGCTTTGAATGGTAAAGGAGAAAATGGTGAGGATATGGACGAAGATAACATAGAGGAAGGTGAGGTCACTAATGACGATGAGGAAGGAATTTTCCTACGTGATACTAAGGAGAAGGTTAAACCAACCCTCGAACCTTCTGTTTCTTGTGAGACACGACTTAGGCAGTCTACTAGAATTGGGAGTCGAGGAAACCGCGGTGGAGTTAACAGAGGAAAGTTGCACCCAAAGGGTAACACTAATGGAGTTCAAAACAAAGTTTCTTCTCGTAAAAATCATTAATATGTCTGGTTTCATATGGAATATTCATGTTTTTTATAAGGAGAGTAAACAAACCGTAGTAAAGGATTGGGTACAGCGTTGTGACTTTGATTTCGGATGCTTGATTGAGACCAAGATTAAAGAAAAGAAGGAACCAATGATAGTCTCTCGTGTCCTTCATGGCTGGTCGTCTATGTCAAATTATGAACACCATCGTCTAGGAAGGATCTGGGTTGTTTGGAAACAGAATGTCCGAGTAACTCCTCTTTTTAAATCCTCACAGGTAATCCCTCCTCTTGATCTCCATCAGCCCCCTTCTTAGGATCTAAAGTCTCATCCTTCTCTTTTGTTCCCGATTTTATTTGATCCTGATAAACCTTATTCTCTTGCTCTATTTCATCCAAAACAGGTTTTTCTACTTGACTACTCTGTTCTACTGTTGTTTTACTTGCATCTGCTACTTTTTTTGGTGACTTAGTAGGTGAACCACTCGCCACTTCTTTCTTCTTCAAACAATCATCCAAGTTATGACCCTATTTAAAACATTGATGGTACCTTGGCGGTAGCCACGGATATTCAAATGTGAGTAAAACATTTTCCCCCTCCTATGTATCGAAGTTATATTGAGTAGGTAAAGGTTTTGTTAAATCAGCCTCAACAAAAACTCGGCCTTCCTCAAAATTCTTACACATCTTTGTCTCCGGGTGAAGCCTAATTGGTTCACCAATTAGACTTGTCATGAATGCAAAGCCCTCCCATGCATACATGTATCGAGGTACGTTTTTAACAACAACCCATACCGGCATTGTTTTCACTTCCGGCTGAGCGTCCTGTTCTATGGCGCTCCACTTTGAGATGATCATAGGGATCCCACAAATATTCCACATTCCTCGGCATAAGACTCGATTCCGAACCGCCTGGTCTTTTATACGGAATTTTATAGTTGTTTTATCAACAACAATAGCATCGATCTTTACCCCAAAGGCCAAATTTTATTTACAAGCACGTGAATCTTCCCCACATATGGAGCCGTAGATTGGAATTTTCCGACCAACATATCTTCCCAAAGAGGAGTTGATTTGTCAATAACCTCTTTTGGCACACGGATTGTGGGTACACCATCAACATCCCTAATTGTGTATTCATATTTCTTCATCTTAATGTTTGAATGAACCACAGCCGACCACGAACCAGCAACGCCCTTTGATTCCTTGGCTACATCCCTTTCCTTCGATACTGCTTCTTTCCCATCCTTCCCTGTCACACCATCAACCTTCTTACTCACCATCGAAATCACATCAATCATCTACAAAGAATTGGAGATCGGTTTGAATTGATTAATGTTACATGGGTGATATAACAAGTGGTGGAGGGGGACGGTGGTAAGATTTAGGCGGTGAAAATGGGTGGCTATCGCAACAGCAAAGTTAAAAACACTTGCATTTGCATGGGGATACAAGTTTAATCAGTGGCGGATCTAGGAATTTAGGGCAGGGTATGCACCATTTTTAGTGAAGTTATTAAAAAAATCGCGGTTTTCGGGTCGGGTTTTCTTGAATCGGAATTCGACGAAGAATGTTTTGTTTTTTAGATCTTAATTATTGGAAATCTTTATCGCAAATGAACTACTGTATTTAATTTTGAAGTAATCATGGAACAAAAATACCAACTCAATGAATGAAAAATACTACTCCCTCCGTCCCATATTAAGTGTCTATTTTTGACTTTTTGAATTCTTTTTTCATAAACTTTGACCGTAAATATTTTTCTTTATGTTATATAATGCTTACTGAAAATTATACCAATGAAAAATACATTCGAAACTCTATCCATTCATATATTTTGCATTGAGTATCATATAACATAAGAAGAAATAATTAAGGTCAAAGTTGAAGAAAAAAGACTTTAAAAAGTCAAAAATGGACACTTAATATGGGACGGAGGGAGTATTTAGCTTGGGTTAGGGTTTCTGACTTTTGAATTAGGGTTTTGAGTGAAAAAAGATGTATGAAAGTTTATGAATTGAATAATTAGGGTTTACACCTTGTAAAATGAGTGTAGTAGCTTGCTTAAGTGGTGGTGAAGAAATTAGAATGAAAACGGAGGTAAAACGGCTATTTTGGAGATCATGCTTAATGACTTGTACATTGAGCTTTTAGAGACTTGTACTTTGAGTTGAAGGGATTTTATATTTCAAATGAGATCTTATATTGCTTGTACATATGCTTTAGTAGCTTGTGCATTCACTTTAGATATTAACCCTTCATGAAATTAGGGTTTTAGAGGCATACGATAATGGTTTAAAGCCCGTTTAGATATAACGTTGTGAATGGTACATTATAGGAATAATGTACTTTGTAATAATGATATTATGATATTGACTTGACATGTTATGATGTTTGCTTGACATAGGATTGTCATAGATAGGTTGCGTGAGCTCGTCTACTTTAGTTATGACATACTGAGATATTGATAATGCAAGTAATGTAATAAAGCGAAAAATTTCCCCGTATAATTGTGATCATAGTAAAATAGATTGATTATGCATTTGATGAAAATTCTGGGTTGTTATAGTCTCCACCCCTTACAGAAATCTCGTCCCGAGATTTAATTGAAAGTTATAGTGAATAGATGTAGGTACTGGGCATGAATTTGATTTTTATGTTAGGTTAATCAAGGTCACAAGTCCACGTGTGTGATGCATTTATAATTATGTTACGTACCATAATTATAGTTACCTCCTTTCACACGTCTACTTATTTTCAAGATCATACCTCTTGATGATAGTCAATAGAATTTCTCTAGATCCTGATAGAATCTGGGTGAATAAAATACTTCGATTTACGGAACCTGTGGGTTATGGCCTACTTCTGCTATGCCACTCTAATCATAAAGAATTGTTATTTGCTTTCATTTACGTTCCACTACATGGAAATGACGACTGGGTCATCCCTGAGACGATGTGCTTCGTCGTTTAGAGTCAAAAAATTTAATTTCATGTCGTAAATCAAAGTTGTCTGCTTTGTGTCATGCATGTCAATTAGGTAAACATGCTAAGACTTCCTTTTTATAATTGGGTCTACCCTTATGTCAATTAACAATTTAATGTCAGGACATCAAGGCTTTTGCAGTGTGACCATGGTGGTGAATATGGACAACACCGTTTCCATGATCTTTTTTCGCCAAATGGCATTACAATTTTCGGTTTCTTGCCCCTCGTAATGGCAAAATCCGAGCGTTTATGATTCGCACCATAAATAACACTTATCCGTACATTACTTTTGCAAGCTCACCTGTCTCCATCTTACTGGGTGAATGCTTCTTAATAGGGCTGCTCACCTATTAAATATCATACCATTCTTACGCCATTTTAAAATGAAATATCATTCATCAACTCGATATCCAAACCCCCACATATGATCATTTGCGTATATTTGTTGGTCTTTGTTATCCTCACGGTGATGTTTAAATATAACTAGTACACGTTCCACATCCTTGCATCTGTATTGGTTAACCCCGCCAATCATCGTGGTTATCGGTTTTCTCGACTTAGCCTCCATTAAATTTATTATTTGAGGCGTGTGCGGTTTGATGATGACAATTTTTCCATTCGGAAATGTTACGTCTTTTAAGAAACCAACCATTTGATTTCCTTTTAAACCTATACAATCTAGAAACTAATGTTCCTCATGCCTCTTATCATTTACGCCCCATCCTAACAACCCCTCACTTGTCTACCACTTACCGTTTCGCCCTTCATTTATAATCAACACCAATCTCACCACAACCTGATACCCCTCCATCTCATAGCTCAACACAAATCCCAAATTTGGCCCAAACACAACCACATGCCCAAACGGTACCTAGCCATACTCTCATTCTCATAAATAATTCATCACAAACCATGTCTACCCATCCCATGGTCACTCGCGCTAGAGCTGGCATTTTTAAACAGACTTGAACGTTGATTGTCCATGTTACAACACACTTCACCGCTTCATCGCTCTCATGTTCACGCTCTTCGTGACCCTAACTGGAAAGAAGCTATGTTAGATGAATATAATGCTTTAATTACTAACGAAATGTGGGTTCTTGTACCCCGTCCAGCTAACGTTAATGTGGTTCATTCTATGTGGCTTTTCAAACATAAATTTAATGCAGATGGCTCATTAAGTCGGTATAAAGCTCCGATTGTTTTGCTAATGGTGCAGGCAAGGCAGCAGAAGGGGATAGGTTTGTGACTGAGTCTTTCAGTCCGGTTGTGTAAGCGTAGCTACTATCATACAGTTTTATGCCTTGCTGTGTCTCGGGATGTGGCCTGATTTTCATTCAACTTGATGTGAAGAATGCCTTACTTCTTGGTCATTTACTTGAGACTATATATATGGCATAAACTCTGGGTTTGTTAGATTTTGTACATCTGATTATGTCTGTCATTTGGCTGCGTTTTCGTTATATGGCTTAAACAGGCCCCTCGTGTCGGGTTTCAGTGTTTTGTAGTTTTGTCACACTAAATTGGTTTTCAGCACAGCAAAACTGACACATCATTATTTGTCTTTCATCGGGGTCCGGATGTTGCTTATTTATTATTATATGGGATGGGATATCCTTCTCAGCTTCTTCTCAGCATTTTATACTCGTAATTATTTCGTTGTAATGGTGGTTTGCTATGTCTGATCTTGGGTCTCTAACTATTTCCTTGGTGTTTCTGCACATGCGGACTGCTTATGGTATGTTCTTGTCTATCCAAATTTCGCTGGGGGGGGGGGTTGAGGTGGAAATTCTTGAGAGGGCATAATATGCAGAAGTGTAACCGTGCAAGGACCCCCGTTAGATACTGAGTCCAAGCTTGGTCCTGATGGTGAACCTGTTAGTGATCCTTCTTTATATCGCAGCTTGGCTGGTGCTCTTCAGTATCTCACTTTTACACGACCAGACATTTCTTATGTTGTTCAACAGGTTAGCCTTTATATGCATGATCCACGTGACCCACATTTCACTGCTTTGAAGCGCATTCTACGTTATGTTCGTGGTACTATTGATCATGGTCTTCAGCTCATGTTATCTTCTACCGCTAGCTTACTGCATTACATTGGATGCTGATTGGGCTGTGTATGGTTTGGTTGCCTTGTTACTGTGCCGGTCTACTCTGGTTATTGTGTATTTATGATGATTAATTTATTGTATGGTTCATGCCTATTAAGCGACTGGTTACTTTGTCTTGATTTAGTGCTGGAGGCAGAGATTTATCGTGTGTTGCGTATGTTGTTGTGGACTGCCGTGGCTTCGAAATTTGCTACTTGGTTGCAATGCTCCTTTGTCTACTGCATACCTTTGTATACTGTGCAATTGTTAGTGCTGTGTATTTATCTACCAATCCGGTTCAACATCAACGTACTAAACACATCGAGATAGATATTCATTTTGTCCGAGATTATGTTGCCTCCGGTCAGGTTCGTGTGCTTCATGTTCGGTCAGATATCAGTATGAGGATTATATTTACTAAAGGCCTCCTAAGTGCGTTTTGTTTCTTGAGTTTCGCTCCAAGCCATGAACGTTCGATGATCTCCCGTTCCACTTGAGGGGGAGTATGTATAGCAGTCAAAGTAGCATTCAATATCAAAGTCAAGTCATTAATCAACATTTATTAACAGTCAAGTCAATATTCAAAGTCAAGTCATCAATCAACATTTATTAGTTATTAATTTGTATTAGGCACAAGCTCATGGTCATTATTCTAGAATAATCTCTTGTATCATATATATAGGATATCTGTTATCAATGATAATCAAGAAATCAATGAGCCTTCCAATGCGGATTTTATCAATTCTAATACTATCATCACTATAAAGTTTCTACCAAGTAAATAAATATAGTCACACTATGTACTGTATATTATTTCCTTAGCTGAATTTTTTGCATTATTCAAACGTTTTCTGTTAAAAATAAATTTTATCCTTTGGTAAATTACCTATTTTATGTTATAAAAGAATATGTGCGGTTAGAATTGACACACTAATTATTATAATATGAGGGCATCATATACATCATAGATTGTCTTTACCGGTTTCTCGTCGTTTAAATATCATATGAAAATAATAATAATAAAGTATTTTCTGGTACAAGATACATCTAATTGATAATTTGAAAGCTTGTAATGAGGAAATATGAAAAGAATGGGCCTGTACTAAAAGTTGAGATGAAAATTTGTCACAAGTGATAGATGTAGTCTCAGAATTGAGTATTTTACACTTTTGTGGATACTAGATTCTTTTCTATGTTGTAGACTAATACAATAAATGAAATTCAATAAATTTCTTGTGTCAGTGTTTCAGTTTATGCATTGTTTTTATTGGTTCTTGTTAAACTATAAACTTTTTTTTTATATATAAATTCGCTGGGTCCCAATTTTTCTTTAAATTTCTTGTCGTTGGTTCTAGTTTGCATGATATTTAATTCATATTTGAGCGTGTCTATATCATTTTAAAAAAAATGGCGCGTCTGCAATTTGACCAAACAACATGCATGCATGATTTTGCGGTTACTCTATTTACATTTAAAACGTGTTCTAGCTTGTTAAAAGTTTTCCATGCGTTCGTCTGATGTAGTATAAAATGGTATGCATACGCTTTGAAAGCCTCAAGTGTATATTATTGGATGAATAAAAAGAGCTTGTATGACTATGAAGTGCCTACTAATTAATGTAAGTTTATTAATTAATATAGTGAAGTAATACAATTTGGTTACATTTTAAAGTGAATAAGCTAAATACGGTTAATAGTCATATCTGAAAAATATATATAAGTCAAACATAAGATGTGTCGGCAAGACTAATGACCAACAATGGTCATTTCAGGTCGTCACAAAGTAATTTGGTCGGTAACTGAAATAACGATAGAATCGTGAGAGTTGAGTGCTAAATATTTTTAAATTAACATTGAAAAATGTTTAGTAACTTGTACTTTTTAACATTTTTTTTAAAGGTGAATATCATTAATTATCAAAATGTTACTTAATACATCCAATATATTCAAACTAGAAAAACAAACACACTACAACTTTGACAGCAAAGAAACACTATCTCTGATGTCTTTACTTCTCGAACATCAGTGCAGCAGGATCTTTGATAGTCATCCAAAACTCCAGAGATCAAATCAGAGGGCAAAACATCTGATCAAATTCATCTTTTATACACCAAAAAATCATATCCTCATGTCTATATTTCCACCCTCATAACAACACACAGATCATTCATCCATCATCCACAATAATCTGTGATGTTAAGATGGGGAATCAACATGTGGGATATAGCTCCCATTCACTATAATTGAGGGGCTATTCCAAGCTAGCTACATTTCCTATACATTTGCTCCTATAATCAATGTAGCAGCACACCCTGACTACCTGATTAAAGGAAACAAAAAGGTACATGCATCCATTTTAACATTTTTAAGATAACAAAGTAACATGTTAATTTAAAAGATAGTGTACGTAAACGTTACTCAAATGTCTATAGAGAAGATAGACATGGAAGCCACTCCAACATCTAATATATTTCAATTACGACGTCAATTTATTAATACAAATGTATAAGCCATCCGAGTATGTATTTTTTTTAAACAGCACATCCGAATATGTATTTACTTTCATTTATATCAACTCTGGCAATTTTATGTATAAAATTGTTATGTAGTGCTACAAATATGTTTGCAATTGGTGAGTTGAAATTGTAGCAAATGACTTGTTTAGATAGGCAAAAGAAATTCGGTTTCAGCCACTCCTATTCACGGATCTTACAGGATCCCTTTGGACTGCAGGATCCGTGGGGATATTCAAAACTAAATAAACGCGGCCATTTTGATGCTTGTCAACACTATTAAACACTCTAAGCCCAATAATGGTTAACAAACAAGGAGGTAGGCCCGCGCTCCGCTGCGAGACGATTAGCGGGCGTCGTTTTGGGTTGGCAGAAGGGGATCCGATGGTGATTGTCGTACATGATGCATTAGATGCGAAGAGAATATTATAAAGCATAGCAAAAACAAAAGCCTGCAAGAGTAGAGGTCATAAACAATAAGCCAGTTTCGAACAAAAAGCCATAGGCCATACAAAACGTGCACACATAAGCAGCTAACCAAATTTATTTTAAATTGCAAGTTCTGTATTAATCTGTTTTTTAGAACAGAGTAATAAGATTTTTATTAAAAAAGACAAAACAATTGACCAAACTTTTATCACTATGCAAGCTCTGTATTACTTTGTTTCAAAAAGGTCATAGTAGGTGGTACAACACCATAATGACCAAAACCGAGCAGGATAACACATTATATTGCAAAGTTGCTAAAAATGCGAAAATAAAGGACTTACTAGGTTATGGATTTCTTGACTTATCCCGAAGTTTAGTAGAAGTGAATTGATAACTGTTGAGAAGTAATCTATCATAAAAGATCCTTCTCGAAACTGAAAGATATACAAAAGACCATGTCAAAACAACGCATCTTATATTAACACAAAAGATTCTTAGCAGATCTATACGTAGTTACTCTGTGATATAAAATCCATAAAGAATGATATAAAACAATAACTTGAAAAACGAAGGCTAATTTGGCTCCTAAACTGACTCATTTCAACCCTTAAAACCCACACCCATTTGAGCCCACAAACCTGCCCGTTTTGGCCTATGATTTGTCACTCTCATATAGATACTCAGGTGGGGCTACTCACATACCTCACAATATGACTAAATGTAAACTAAGGAGCGCTATGGAAGAGTAGACGGTTGAGAGAAAAATATTCCAACAGATATCCACCCCTGCAAACAGTAGCAGCTGCACTAACACTTTTAGCAAAATCCCCCAAATTACATATACGCTGTGGGATTTATCGTCCAAATGAGACTACCATTAGTGAATCTTGATGGTACAATGACTTACCGAACTATTGTTGGAAAAGGAATTTTCCACAATTAGATATGGGCAAGTACAGATGTACCTCATATTTTCACAAAACTTATAATTAGTTAAAAATTGTAAAAAGGGACAACCAACAAAAAAACAACAAATTAAACGTACCAAGAGTAGAACTGATAGTGCAAACATCAAGCACATACAATGCCAATAAAATTTCCGGCTAACATGGCCGTAACGATATCTGTGTAATTAAATTATTGGTTACACTCAGTTGTCACAAACGAAAAACAATAAAAAAAAGTAAAAAAAAGGTGAACTTACGCCCGCTTTTGAGAAGCTTTAACAATGAGAACGGTAAAAAAAATACCCCCACCATCATAGCATCCTTCTTTGATCCCCAAAAATACAGAGAAATGAAAAGATGCGATTTTTTTTTACTATAATGAAGAATAGAAAGCTCGACAGATAGCCAATCTTCATAGCTTTTTTATCTTCTTATGTGGAAAAATGTGTTGGTCGAGCTGCAACAATATGCTGGCAAGTTTTGTTGCTCATCTTTAGAAGAAGTTAAACAATTGATATAGCTATGATGCCTTCATGAAACGGATCGACCACACTTATCATTTATAAGCACCAACCATGCAACTATTTTATTATAAAATCTCATGAAGGAATGTCTATTTTACTCACCGTCTTATATCCCATCACTGTAACAATAATAATAGCAAACTATAATTTACTTATTAAAAAAATAAACTTGATGATCTTGAGTGATCTCTTTTTTGTTTCTTTTAAGTAATGTCAGGCAATCCTGAATTGTAAATCTTCAACCAAATAATTTTAAGCGTAAATAATAGCAACATATAAAAGAAAGCATCGGCCTTTTTTGAGTGGATGTTTGAACGAAAATAAGTGCAGAAAAGGCGCTAATTTTTGTATGGAGCTGTTTTGACAGACCCTTTTGATGGGCTGTTTGGAAAGCAAATAAGTGCAGAAAAAAAAGATTTAAAATTATGTTTTGGGGCTGTTAGGACAACAAGTAAGCACAGAAAAAGGGTTAAGGAGTCGGATGTAGTAAGTAAGCACAGAAAAAGCTATATGTAGTAAGCTATATGTGGTAAAACCTTTTTTCAAAGCTATATGTGGAAAAGGGGTTAACGAAAAATATAACATTTCTCAATTTCAGGTCATTTTTCGGACCCTTTTATTTAGTCACTAATTATTTTTTGTAAACCCCCAAAAAGTGGTTCCGCACCGAAATGTGTCAGCGGGGGGGGGGGGTTACTTATTAGTTACATTAGCACAAAGGATACAAGAGGAGTACGACCTCTAAAATGTGTCGTTTGAAAAGTATCTCATTGATTTCTTTGAATTGAATATAACAGTTGTACCCATATTGTCATCACAATGAAAAGCTATAAATATAAACCAACGAGGAGATTTGATCATTTGTTTGTAAGGGAAATCCATAAATGTAATATTATCCAATTTTAGATCCATTGCAACATCAGTTAGCCTAAGCATCTTAATCCACCTGAAAAACATGCTTATAAAGTTTGTTTTTCTTTTAGGATCTGTCAACATTAAAGTGTTGAGTTCATAGAGTTTTTGTAAGTATAATTGTAATTGTTGGAATCTAAAGATTTTAATGTATATATGACCATGCAATCCTTATAATATTCGCACCAAAATGTATGAGTAGATGTAGAAACCGAAAGAGTTTAGTGTTTATTTGCTTCACCGCAATTAATGGAAAAGTGTTCAGAAATAGTAATGTTCAATATAAGTTGTCTTGGACAGTGATATCGTTGATTTTCCAAAATGTATGGGTCTACTATAACAGATACAGTACCACATAAATAATATCTACTGTTGCGCTAAGCTCATGACACTGAAGCTCGACATCTATGTATGCAATTTAATGCAAATAAAGGCCCGTGTAGATGTTCAAACCCGTAACATCCAAATTGTTCTGACATGTATGCATTCGCTTCCAGTAGTAACCATTATTGTACTACCAGTATTAATGACAATATTACTCTACCAGGAGTAACTAATATGTACCATAGTAGTACTTGATTATATTTACTTGTTAGTAACTTATGAATACAATATTCTAACATTATGATTAAATGTCTTTATTGAATTTACATAATGGATTTACATAATTATTATTTAATTGTTTTATAAATAATAATGTATTAAAAGTAAAAAATAGTGCGCGTGATTTTAATCCTCATATCTTTATATGTTTTGACTCCGTTTTATAGTATTCTTTATGTCGTGGATTACGTTATTAAGGAAATTTATCAAAAATATCATATTTTAAAAATTTAAACCCCTGATTGTACAGTAATATTCAATGTTCATACAGTTCTTAAAAAAATGTTGTTTATATAATTTAAACGTTATATAACTTGTTAAAAATCATAACTTGTTCATTTTATTTCCGTTTCTCCGAGTTTCTTAGCCTTTGGATTCGTTATGAAAAGTATTAGGTTTACAAAATATTTTTTTTATGTTTAACTTCCGAAACAGTAGGTATGTGTATAAAATTACTTTTATAAAATTACTTTTATACGTTTAATTATCGTAAACTTGTAAATGTCATATCTTTTTCGTTATAAATCCGTTTTCCAAGTTCCTTACATGCTCACAATCCTTGTGAGGAGTACTATTTTAATAAAATATAAAATGTATAAGTTAAATGTTGAATTCCAACAGTAGGTTTATAAAAGTTAATTAGGGTTTTTGATTAATAAAGCAGTTTTATAATTACTTTTATTTAGAACCTATGCACCATTATTTTACCAAGTGTTCTACATATGTCATTACATATAATAAGTCATCTAATAGTCCATTACACTAGTTCAAATGGAAAATCCATGTCCTTGTGATCTTTTGATACATAATAGTTTGTAGTGATAAACCTTCAAACACATTTAATTTGTAAAATATTCATTAAAGTATTTACACTTTTTATAGCATGTCCCTTTATTTAAATAGTATTAGTTTACTATATACAATATAAAAATTCGAATTTAGTAAAGCTCTAAATACCAACATAGATCACAAAATGAATTAGTAGTGGTGAACATATTATAACAAGTATTTACAATAAGATTAATGATATGACGTTGATTATTGATTGAATACTTTAAATGACCTTATGGAAGATGAGTTGGTTGATTATCCACAGATATATAACCCTATCCAGATAAACCCTAAATATGTTTTCTTGATTAATCCTTGTTAAACCCAAATCCAAGCTTGAATTAACCTTGAGTAACCTTAGATGATCTTAGAATGAATGCTTGAATGCTTGGAATACTTGTAGAATTAATTTTAATGAGAACCTTGGGTACAATATTTTGAGCCGTAGGTATGGTTGAGAGGTGAGAGAGTGTTGAGTTTGGAATATGAGTGTGTGTGGTATGAATATAAAACCCCTTACCTTTTATGGTTCTAGATTGTCAATATAACCTTAAACATTACCATGGGACTACGCATGGTTTAGGTACAACTTGTAAGAGGATTCTCCTCTTCCCAATGCATTTGGACGCATAGGATTAGTTCTAGGGTACACAAGACTTGACAATTTATGGATACATGTGATAAGAGTACATGATGTGGGGTTTATGGATGGTTACTTGTGGGTTTTGAGTCATTTCAATGGGTTATTTCTATGAGGTCCGGTTCCCATGTGTTTATTAGTTTATGAAATTTGTTTAATTTTTTGTATATTGGGTATAAAAGTGGGTATCGTTTGGGTATAGACAGGTATGGTGTTCAGGGTGTATGCCGAATGTAATTTATTGCGGAACGTAAGCGTTTATACGTAACCAACAATATAAATTACAAATGTTATAAATTATATATTAATAATCTTTATACACTTGCTTGATGATAACTTTAATTTGTTTGATGTCGTTTTACATTGAACGTTGATTTTTTTTAGGTTTACGAGTTTTAAACCTTACGATATAATTTAAAATTGTAAAAGCGTTTTAAACAGCTCTAAAAAAAATAAATATATGGAATAAATTTAAAGTTCGTAAAATGACCTGAAAATGAGAAATGTTACCAAAAGTGATAAATAATTTATTAAATACTTTTATTTAATAAAAAGTGATAATTTAATATAATTAAATTATTTTCGTGAATTTTTGTTTGTTTTGGTGTCACGGTTCGCGTTTGTACGCGGTTTTTAGAATTTTTGCAAGAATGTCTTTCTCGTTTTCGTTTAAATAAGTTGGAAAAAATAACGTGTATAATGAGAGACGATGAGTAATTAATAAATATGATTATTACTCTATATATTTCGAAATTTACCGGCTTACGTCGGTAATTGTTTTTAAGATGACCGTTATTTGTAAAAGGTTAAAAAGTCAAAAAGTTAAATCGGACCTGAAAAGTCAAAGGTTAAAATAGTCATTTAGAATCCAAAAATGCGGTTGTTACAGTACATACCCTTTAAAGGAATCTCGTCCTGAGATTTAATTTGTGTTAACCGATTGTGTGACCAAGAAAAGATTTAAGATTTAATAACCAGTTCTAAACAAGACGATGATAACTTTATTCAGCAAAAATTCGATGTTTCGACAATTTTCAATATACCAAAAAAAAATTGGTTAGGTTTGACCAGGTTATTTGATCCATCAAAATGGGTATCTCCAAAAAAATATCACTTTAGGTCTTATGACTGATATAAACGCGTTATAAAGAAAAAATTCTTGATAGTGACAGCGTCCAAGGAGAAAGTGTTAGTCGCTGTGGGGTACGGGGGGGGGGGGGTTCTTTTTTTTATTATAATGGTTTAAATGTTCAGGATTAGAGTCTATTCCAGATATCTATAATGTTCGATGATTACATCAGACGAGGCTTAAGGATGTAAGTATTCAACTTACTTGGCTAGAAGAGTTACTAGGATGTGTCGCGACTAAGTCTTCTTCTTGTTACTGTGTGCCCAAATGAATAGTTCGACTAGATGTTTCTTTGATAGGTGCTTATCTGGTTTAAGGGGGGGTTGCATTACATATTGGATAAAGTCATACAAGTTGGGACTGCTCCAGGACCCAATAACAGTAACCATACCAATAATAACTATAACAAACGGTGATGGGATACGGGAAGTGAGGACGTTTCAAGAAATAATATCCCTAGAATAAAGTTCAACAAATAGGAGGAGCTCGCGGGAGAGCTTATGCGATAGACGGCGGAATATGGTACTCAGTCGTTATGAGGATGAATCAACTCCATTAGTTTAAGTGTGCACAAGTCGGTTAGTTCCACAAACAGTTCATGATCGTAAAGATTTGTAACGGCAAAAGTAATAACTTAGGAATGAGATCATGTAGTTCATTCGAGGCTTCAGATTCTGCGAAGTGGCGAGAAGTAGGTGCTTCTAAACCTTTTTAACGGATTCCGGTGATTATCGGGTTCGGCTTATACTCGTGTCATATTGGATACCATTAAGTCCACTCATTTATAATTATTATTTGCAATAAAGATGCGTCCTCAATTTATGTAAATCAATGAATTGATATAATTATGGTTCGGTGATTTTATATTTTTTTTATTTAACCGAAAAGGGTCCCCAATCCTTTTAATTAAATAAGATTATAAATCACTCCTACTCTAATTATTTCTTGATTGCAACAAGCGTACACACATAGTTTTCATAGGTGCGGTAGATGCAGACGATCAGGTGCTTCTTATAAGTATGGGGACGAGTGTTTGAAACTCGTCTTCTGAGACGGTTGAGTTGAAACAATAGGGGAAAATCGCCATTAGAACGGTCCAAGTCAGTTTTAAGTAGTATACGGTTAAAGTAAATAAGATAAAGGTCTTATGAACGAGTTAACATAGCAATCATCGTATCAATCCTCCTATTACAAGTCCCGCCTATACAAGACTTGTGATACCTAGATTCATACATAATTTCATGTAAACAAAACTATGACGGGTTCCGTGTAAAACGATATTGTATAAAGCAATTAATAAAACAATACTCTTAGAGACCATTGTTTAACTTACAATGTCTGAGAACGAAGTGAGACCATTGTGCAACTCACAATGTCTAACAAGTAAAATGAGACCATTGTACAACTCACAATGTCTGAGGTGTAAATGAGACCATTGTGCAACTCACAATGTCTTAAGAAATGTTCTAGTATTTATATAAGTAACTCTTATATAAATAATTGTACGATATACGTAAAGGGATGTAAGCATATATATATATATTATACATATGTATGTCATGTAAGCGCTTAATGTAACAAGTAATGTAAGCAAATAAGCAAGTAGTGTGTATGCACTTTAAAAATGTTTTATGTGATGCAATGTTTGTAAAAACGGTTATAGTCTAGGGTAAAATATGCAACCTAGTTCTCTATAACCAGTGCTCTGATACGAATCTGTAACACCCCCAAAAATGTGTCGCAGCGGAAATATGTCCAGGGGCGTTACTTCATAATACAACAGCACAAGATACAAGAGAACGACCTCTAAATGTGTCGTTTGAAAAGTAATCTCGTTGATTTTCTTGAAATTGATATAACATTTGTCCCATAATTGCATCACAATGAAAAGCTTGAAAACAATACAACGAGATTTGATCATTTGAATGTAGTAGACTCCAATGCATATCAAGTAGGCCAAGCATCTAATTCACCTGAGAAAAACATGCTTAAAAGTGTCAACATTAAAGTTGGTGAGTTCATAGAGTTTTGTAAGTATAAATGTAAATGTTGGAATTCAAAGATTTATAAAGTATGTATGATCATTTCAATCCTTATAATAATCGTCAAAAATGTAAGAGTAAATGTAGAACCGAAAGAGTTGAGTGTTTATTGCTTCGCCGCAATATAATGAAAAGTGTTCAGAAATTAGTAATGTTGGGTGGGGGGGGGGGTGGGGGGGGGGGGGGGGGGGGGGGGGGGGTGGGGCAATGGACCCAACTGTTTGTTTTGGTACACGAGATGATGTTTAATCGGGACCCGTGTCCGTTGTCGCTTCCGTTACTACGAACAATTAATGTTTCATTTCCCCATGGAATACGAACGATCTTCTCGGCATAAGCTATCATGGCATGATATTTTGACAACCAATCCATACCAATTATGACGTTGAAACTACCAAGTTATATGGGCATTAGGTTGATGTTGAATGGATGATTTAGTAAATTCTCTAATGGCGAGCAAATTTGATAGCGAATTGTCCTAGGTCGACTAGTGATGTGTCTCGGCTTTTCGAGCTTAGTGATTTGGTATAAGACATGTTCAACTTTATAGTAAGATGGAGTAAAGGTCTGCTTAGTTGCTATGGTTACTAATTCGATTTCCCAAAGTAAACGCGTTTTACGAATACGCACACAAAACTTTTTTTTTTCAAGGATGTAAGTAAAAATGGATTTATTGACAAATGTTACATGGTGACTACTCTCAGCATGGCATAGTCCTTCCTGAATTATACATAGGTGATCAGGCTATGTATATTTGAGGGCTAACGATGCGATGCTCATTTTCGTCAAAATTGTGTTATGTATAAAGAAGTATCAAAGAGTTTTATAAGATGACAAAATGATTCACAAGGTGGATGCAAGGTTGTTGATAGGATGACAATAAAATGGTTTGTGAGAAATCGTATGATGGTTTTCAAGACGATAGCTAAATGACTTATGAGTTGATAATAAAATAATTTATGTGATGAGAAATGGTTTCATAAGGTAAGAACAAGATACTTCATAAAGTGGTAGTAACGTAGTTTTTAAGATGATTGCAAAATAGTATATAAGATGTCAAGAAGGTAATTTATAAGGTATTTGTGAAATGATTGAGAATAGTTTATAAAATGTTAGTTTATTAAACGATTGGTAAGATAATTTGTCAACGATAGTAAGATGGTTTATAAAATGATAGTTTATCAATCGATAGTAAGGTAGTTTGTTAATGACATCGACTTTGTTTATGAGACAATACTAAAATTGTTCATGAGGTGGTATCAAAATAAACTTCGAAGGAATCATGTGTCAGTTCATAATGTAATAGTAAGGAGTATATGTTGTGATAACCAATTGTTTTACAGAATCTATAACAAAATATTTTAAAAAAATTGCCCATGAACAGTTTAAGAGTGACAACAGAAATAGATTATTGTGTGACAGTAGAATACGAACATAAAATCATGAAAATGTCTTTAGTAAGCTTTGCATGGATATAGCAGAGTGAAATAAAATTGACGAAGATTTCATAATACCACAATATTGATAATAATTGGGATCATTGTTTCATCCAACCAAAAGACTACATGTTTCTTAATACTAAAAAATACTCCATACACGCTAGAACCATAATCATGAAGCAAGATATCTTATAAGTGCCGTCCGCACTGACTGGTTACAGAGTTTCCTTGGAGCTTCCTAAAGTCCTCTCGGTCTGTCGCTGGGACTCTTGAACCACAGCCAACTGCTGCTCAATCTAACACGACCTGTCTCTCACCGGGGGGTTTATGAGTAACTCTCGATTGCCTCTGTAGTCTATATCTAGCTTGCAATGAACATTTTCTGCCTCAGCAATGTCCCTGCCCTAAATCTCATAGCCGTCAACTCCTCTGAATGGCACTCCTAATAATTACCTTCTTGTATGCCTCGTCTAGCTCCCCGTGTTGGGCTTTGTGTCCGTCATAATGGCTGCTGCAGGAAAAGCAACTGCATGACAGGCTCTGGGTTGAATGACATCTACCCGGTATATCGATCGGTCCCAAGAATCTCCTAGCAGAGACAGGAATAGTAGATGCAGCCATAACCTGCACAAGCAAAAGTTTATATAAATCGTCTTTATATGAAACCATGCAGGATGCGTGCACTATGAAAGGTACACACGATGATGCATGGTGCATGCATATGCACACATGGCAGTGATGAAAATGCGACATGGAGAAATAGAATGCATCATGGTATGAATGGACGATGGTATGAATGATTGGTGGTATACATGAATGATGTTATGAATGAATGATGGTATATATCATATAAGATAGATTAATGTTTAGGACATACGAGTTTATAGTATACTTTGTCTTTAAGAATGTTCTAGTATTTATATAATAACTCTTATATAAATAAGTGTAAAATATACGCAAGGCAGTGTAAGTATATATATATATATATATATATATATATATATATATATATATATATATATATAAGACCAATAATAATATACTTAATATATTATAAACACGTATGTGAACCATGCAGCATCTAGTATACCTAACTAATGCAACAAGTAATGTATGAATGAATGGCCCATGAACATCCCTTTGTATGATGCAATGTTTGAAAACGGTTATAGTCCAAGTAAAAATATTTGACCTGGTTCTCTATAACCTTGGCTCTGGTACCAATCTGTAACACCCCCAAAAATGTGTCGCAGCGGAAATATGTCCGGGGGCGTTACTTCATAATACAACAGCACAAGATATAAGGGAACGACCTCTAAATGTGTCGTTTGAAAAGTAATCTCGTTGATTTCTTTGAAATTGATATAACATTTGTCCCATAATTACATCACAATGAAAAGCTTGAAAATAACCCAACAAGATTTGATCATTTGAATGTAAGTAGAAATCCATAAATGAAATCTTGTCAATTTTAGACTCCATTGCACATCAAGTAAGCCATGCATCTAATTCACCTGAGAAAAACATGCTTAAAAGTGTCAACATTAAAGTTGGTGAGTTCATAGAGTTTTGTAAGTATAAATGTAAATGTTGGAATCCAAAGATTTATAAAGTATAGATTTCAGACCATATTCAATCCTTATAATAATCGCCGAAAATGTAAGAGTAAATGTAGAACCAAAAGAGTTTAGTGTTTATTGCTTCGCCGCAATATAATGAAAATGTGTTCAGAAATTAGTAATGTTCAATAAGTAGTATGGACAGTGATATCGTTGATTTTCCAAAATGTATGGGTCTACTATAACAAATACAGTACCACATAAATAATATCTACTGTTGCGCTAAGCTCATGACACTGAAGCTCGACATCTATGTATGCAATTTAATGCAAATAAAGGCCCGTGTAGATGTTCAAACCCGTAAACATCCAAATTGCTCCGACATGTATGCATTCGTGTTTCAGTACTGTCAAAACTAGTGAGAGCTACTCACCCGAACAGGGATGTCAATCCCAAATAGATCTATTTATACACTCGCGCTTCCTCAACCGGTCCTCCGGTCAAGAATTTAACAGTTCATGATAATGGGCAATGGTGGGTTAAGTTACTTAGGCACATGTAAACAGAAATTCTCACATAAAGTACTTGTGTCCAAAGTAAAATTAACCATTGTATTCGTAAATAGCTTTGAGTACTTAAATCCATAAGTAGAAAAGAGTGTGATATAAATCAAGTAATTGAGTTTGTAATGAGTATGTAAACAATTTCGTAAACGTGTATGCAAATGAGTATGTGACAAAGTATGAAACCAAGTTTGTAATCAACCATGTAATTGTGTTTGTAATGAATTGCAAAATCAAGTATGTAAACCAAGTGTGTAGAATAGTATGTAAAAGATATTGTAAACGAATATGTAAACAAGTTGTATTGAGCATGTATTCTCCCCCGAGATTTGTAAAGTAAATGTAAAACAAGTGAAAGAGGGGCTATAAACTCACATTGATGTTGTAGAACGATTGACAGATAGGCATCTAATATGCACAACACGAACGGAAGACGAAGCGGCTCGATCAAGAAGTTGCAACTAATCTTAACGCCTAGTCCCACTAGCCTAGGATAATGTATTTGGGTTTCCCGATGGATGGTTACATCAACGCGACACGTTGATAAAGATTTAGATTTAAAGTTGTAATAGTTTGGTGGTTGGTTAAATAAATAAATCAAAAAGTAAACGCAAGGTGTGTAATATATTCCGTATATATTACACAATGAAAAATGACCAAGTATATAATTCATACCGTGAATTATATAACAAGATACACAACCAAAAGAATAACTCGAGGTGTATGTAATACACGACATGTGTTACATCTAACAAGTGACAAATAAAATGAAATGTTCTAATTATATAATACTTTCCAAGTATTATATAAGAAAGATGATAAAGATAAATGAAACTAAAAATATTCGACACGCGCCCGGATATCCCCAAATAAATCATTAGAAAGTTCCTTTATGAAAATAAACGCCCGTTTTAAAGTTGTGGACTAGATTGATAAAATCTCTAAAATTATAGCTTACGTTTGATTATCGGGTATTCACGATTTAATATCTCTTGAGACATTTCAAGATAATAAATAAAGTAGATTTGTAAAAATTTACTAAGCGCAGCAATTTATAAAAATCTCAGCATGACCTATTCGTTCTTGTGACGTTTTCCATATTAACAAAAGTTAACTATTTTCCCTCCATTGAATCAATCCGTGTTGCAAACCCAAACACACCACTTAAGGTTATTATAATCGCAAAAATGAAGATAATAAATAAAGTATTTATTTAACTATTTCCACCATTTAGATCCGATTTTAATATTTATAAAATCTTATGTTATATTTATTAGTCGATTTTTATATAAACCAAACGCACCCTAATGTGGTTCTACTCAAACCAAACGCAAACCCAAACCCACACAACCCGGCTATACCCGGCTGTCCACAGCCAACCCGACACCCTCCCCTTATGGTGGCGGCTGCCACCGAACAAACAAACACCCCTTGTGGTACCAAAACCCAAACATGCCCTTAGTATTTTCTGCCCAACCAAACATCCCCTTATGTTGTTAAACCCATAACCAAACGCGGCCCTTATGGCTGCTGCCATAAACCAAACACACCCTTAGGGCGGCTGTCACAGCCAAACGCACCCTAATGGCTGTCCACACAGCCGAACGCACCCTATGGCGGCTGACCCGCGAAACAAACGCGCCCTAGTCGACGCAACGAACAACCCGACACACCTTTTTCATGTTAAAACCCAACCCGAACGCTCCCTCGGTGCTAAATTGAACAACCAAACTTAAAACCACCACGTGCCGGCACCACCATGGTGCGGCCGTGGCGGCGGCAGGCCTGACCGAACCACCACCTTATGGTGGTGGTCTTGGTGACAACAACAAAAAAACGAACACGCCTCTTTTCTTTTCTTTTCGAGTGTTACCAACCAAGAAACGCACCCTTGGTGCTAACTATAACCACCACACGCACCCTCTAGTGGCGGCTGTGGTGGTGGCGTGGGTGGTAGGATGGTAGTGTTGGTTATGATGATGATGGCAACGGTGAGGTGGCGGTGATGGTGGTGTTGGATGCGGTGGGATAGCAGCCAGAGAAGAGGGGGAGGGAAAACGCGAGTGAGGGCGAGTGAGTATGATGAACGGGTAGATCGGGTGACAAGAATCAACTTTGGTGTTCGCCCCCCAACACACCCTAACGGCTGATGAACACAAACCAACGCACCCTTGGTGGTAGTTTTAAACCCGAACGCACCCTATGTGTTGATATTTCAAAACCAAAATGGACACTGGCGGTGGTTCACGGCCAACCGAACGCACCCTATGGTGGTGGTTCACGGCCAACCGAACGCACCTCATGGTGGTGATGATGATGACGATGAGGTGGTGCGGCTGTGATGATAGTGGCTGTGGTGTTATGATGATGATGATAAAGATGGTGGTGATGTGGTGATCTTGGTGTCGGTGTGGAGGAGATGGTGACCGACGATGATGGATATGGTAGTGGTGGTACACGTCGGTTGAAGATGGTGGACCGGGATATAGATGACAAGGAGATGGAGATGCTTCAGAGGTGTGGGTGTTGGCGGCGGCTGAGTGGCAGCAGGATGGCATGGTGACATGGGTGGCTTAAAAAAACTGCCGGAAAAAAGATAGCTGAGTAAATATGGGGGCGCGGATAATAGTAGTGTGTGTTTAGGTTTGATAAGTATGAGGTTAACCTAATATACATATATTTTAGTAGTAAGTTTATAAGACAAAGTAGCAATGGTAAGATAGCCTAGGGTAGGTATTGAAAATATAACTACAGGGACCAAAAGTGTAGATTTCATTAATTATTGGTCCGAAACTCGTTTAGGCCACTTAACGGATGATTCAAAAGACGAAACTTACGCCATTGTTTTCCAAATAATTTTTCCATTTTTTCCAACAAAATGAGTATCTATATGACTATAATTTTTTAAATCTTTTATAAAATTTAAATAAAATGTTCATTATTTATTTGTGTTTCTCGGACAATCTTTGTCCGTAAAAGAAACTTTAAATTAAATAATTGCGTTTTTAAACAAACGTTTTTTAATAACATGATAAATAATGTATTAAATACTTTTATTTAATAAAAAGTGATAATTTAATATAATTAAATTATTTTCGTGTCAGTACGTGTTGTACGCGGTTTTCAAAATTTGCGAGGTGTCTTCTCGTTTTTGTTTCAAATAAGTTGGAAAAATAAACGTGTAAATGAGATATGAGTAATAATAAATAATATTTATTATTTAAATATGTTTCAAAAATTTACCGGCTACGCGGTTATCGTTATTATGTGACCGTAAAAGGTCAAAAAGTTAAAAAGTCAAAAAGTCAAGTCCGACCCAAAAAGTCAAAGAGTAAAGTAGTAATTTAAAATTCCGAAAACTGCCGGTTGTTACAACTTCTAATTCTAAGGTGTATTTTGATAGATTGTTGGTTTAGTTTGGAAGGTAAACAGCGAAGGATATTAAGTTTGCAGCCGGTCTCCACAACTTATGTGTAGATTTGCTTGAGCTTATAAATGAAAGGATGTTGTTTATAACTGAACTTGATGGTTTGCATCCATCAGTGATATCGTATAAGTGTCTCAAGTTTTTACACAAGTTTCAAAAGAATGACGTCTTGAAGTTTCTGGAGGTAAGGAATATGATCGCTGAAACTTATGTTCACGTGTCTAAAAAGATAGATTTCATTTCAGTTATGAGGACTTTATGATTAGGTTGTTCATCTTCTGGTTAGGTTGTATTTTGGTTAAAGATGGTTGGTTTTTAGGCGTGTTAGGGTTTGGTAAATGAGGGCATGTGGATCTTTTAGTTATGCCTAGTTTGTTTAGGTTGTTTTCTTGTTTTTATGTTGATGAAGTTGGTTTTTATGTTTCTTGGTTGCTTGGTAGATTTTGTGTATATCCAAAATCTAAGTGTGGTTCTGTAAAAACTTTAAATTCTTAATATAATAGGGTTTATCTTCATCATTGTGATCTTTGTTTGTTTGCTTACGAGTGTAGTGTTATTGATTATTGTTTTTGCATTTTACCATGTTTTTAACTTTGTTTATCCAAGTTGGAAATGCCATAGCCCAAACATCTTTTAAAAGTCAAATGCTTGTCAAAAAATAAAGGATGTTGGTTCTTGACTTTGTGTATCCAACTTGGACCATTTGTTGTTTTTAACTATTACATTGTTGGTCCCTGAGGTCGATTTTGTCTTTTCCCTTTCCCGCCTTCCATTTGTCTTACAAAGGAAGATATCTTAAGGGGCTAAATTTGCAATAACAATGTTAAATAATGCATTTTGCATAGAGCCTTGTGAATATCAGTCATTAAGCTGTCATATCAATGCAATCTAGTAATTAGATCCACTTTGGAACCACTTATTTCATTTAGTTTTTGCTATTTAAGGGTTCATACCCTACATCAACTTGTATTAAAAAACACACATTCGACAATAGTAAAAATAGCCCATTACCTATGTCTAGAGGAGCTCACCCTTGCTGCTAACTCATGAGGCTTGGCTGACGGAATGTTGATTTATATCGTAAGGGAGATGGCTAAAGAAATCGAGTTAGCATCAGGATTATGCAAGTTATGAGATGTGTTGTTTTATCGTGTCTGATGAGGTGTTATTTTATACACCTTTTTGGGGCCATTTAACCCCTTAAATCATGCAAATATGCCTAAATATCGTACTTAATCGTTCCTTTTTGATGTTTTAGCATTTGGGGAGCATTTGGAGGAAAAACACATGACTTGGGCTCAATTTGGATAGAAACAGGACGAGAATGCAACTTTTCAAGCTCCCGAATTTCATTATGACGCCTTCACCAAAAGTGCCTAGAAAGTGAAGTTTCTAATCAAGTTTGTGACTTATTAGGTCGTATAGACTGCGTTAGGATTTCATCTGACGCGGTCGCGGTCACAATGGCCAACAAAAAGAAGCCTATAGAACATTCGGCGGGCTGACGGCGTCAGGAAACTCTAGTAACGCCGTCATAACCTAACATTTATATATAGAACCCTTTATTTTTCTTATTTGTATGGAAAACATGGAGTATTCATGGGATAACTTTGTAGTAGGGATATTGTAACTCCATGTTCAATTGAAGTGAAGTTCTTTAACCCTTTTAATAATTCAATATGTCTATGTGTTGTTTGATTAATTGTTCTTCGCTTTCAATTAACATTCTTGGCTAAATTTAAATTGTGTTTGGTATTGATTGTATGAAACCTAGTTATTTTTTTTATTACTTCTTGTTAATGATGTGCGCGTTAGTCTTTAGAAAACTAGCTTTTTAATTTCAAAGCGGAGATGTCTACCCACGCAATAGTCTTCGTACTACCTTGCCATTTGGGTGGATTCTGAGTTAGATGTTTAATTTATTAGATACTTACACA
>BQNB010079715.1:0-26608 GCA_026074375.1 Tanacetum coccineum | reverse complement strand
GCTAGAAAAAGCAAGAACGAGCACATGAGAAAGAAACTGATCAAAAATATGTTAAAAAAGAATTGCCAGAACATATAAAACAGATAGAGCATCTACAATGGGACAACGTGTCAAATGCATAATAGGTCTTTTGTACCGTTCCATCCAATATTGTAAATGTTGCCACCTCATTATGTATATATTGGGAGTTTGTTTCTGTACAACCGGTCCGGTGATTAATGATGATTATACTGTCTCATGGGCCCAAGATTCATTTTAAAGCCCAACTATTATATTGTTTCTTAGAGGGGAGGGAGTGGTGGTGTTATGGCTTCTTGCCAAGCCATGGTGCGAGATTGAGCCATGGCTCACCACTCCGTGGTTCGCGCGAAGCACTCTCGCGTCGTGGCTAACAGCCCACGCGATCGATTTTTTTTGAAAAATAACCGTTGGGGGGAGCGGATATTTGAAAAAAATACCCCCAAAATCCTATTTTTACCCCTTTAAAAATCCTATAAATACCCCTTTTATATTTTATAACTTCACACACAATTTCTTTACCAATTCTCTCATCTTTCACTCAAAAAAATAAATCCCAACCTGAATTGGATTTCCGGTATGCTTACCGAACCAACCAACCAAATTCCGGGGTCGTCTTTGAATCCGGGCGGTTCCACTCAACCTTCATTCACCCAAATGCCTTACTATCCAAATTTCCAACCTCAATATTCTAATCAAGAAGAACAAATGTTGTTTCACCAATTTAAAATGCAAATGAACAAACAACAACAATCAAACCAATTCACCACTTCCTAACCACATTCCGAGCAACAATCTCACCACCTAGTTGACCAAACCGAAGAAGAAGAAGAGGAACCGCTTCCAACCCCGACGTCGAAGCCTAACCGCGGTCGTAAGAAGTCGGTAGCAAAAAGAAACAAAGGAAAAGATGTGGAAGTTGAGAAAGAAACCAAAGAAGGACGAATTCGACATGCATGGACCCAAGCCGAGGAATTGCTTTTGGCGGAAAGTTTCATTCAAATTTCCGAGGATCCAAAAACCGGGTGTGATCAAAAGTTGGCGACTTTTTGATACAAAATACTAGATGTGTACAATCAAGAAGCTAACAAAAAAGGCTTCCAAGAGCGTACAAATGACATGTTGACTGGCAAGTGGACTCCAATGAATGCCGCGGTTATGAAGTTTAACCAATTGTACGAGGAAACGCTTGCTCATAGTGGGGAGAACGATGAGAACCATATGGCGAGGGTGCTCCAATTTTATGAAACCATCGTCGGGGGTGAGTTTAAGCACCGGAGTGCTTGGAATTTTTTGAAAGATAGGCACAAGTGGAAAAACCCCGAATCTACTTTGCAACGAAGAAGTCGTCTTCGGGGTACCGACAAGGAACCACCATTTTGAAGATGATGAGTTTCCTCGGCCACCCGGGTTGCAACGAATTGCTAAAAGTCAACGTTTCGGTTCTAACTCGACCGCTAGCTCCGGTTCTAACCCGGTCGCTTATCAAGAGTTCATGGCGGAACAATACGACTTAGACCGCAAGGCCAAAATGCAAGTGCTCTCGCAAGAGAGCGAAGACCGAAGACGGTTGATTCAAGCTTCAAAGATTGCGGAGGACGTGAAAGTTCTCCAAATCGACACAAGCGGGATGGATCCGACCTACGTCGCTATCATCAACGCCTAAAAGGAACGAATCCGAGCCGAATATCTACCACCAAACTAGTCGACCGACGCCGTTAAATTTATGTTTTTTAAATTATGTCTTTTAATTTATGCATTTTAATTTATGTCTTTTAATTTATGTATTTTTTTTAATGTAATGTTTTAATTTTAATGAATTTTATTTTAGTTTAATAAGTTTATTTAAATAATAGTTAATTAAAAAAAATTAAAATAAAAATAAAAATTTGGCACCAGAATTCTGGTGCAAAACCAATGTCACTGAATTCTGTTGCCACAACATTTCTGGTGCCAAACTCCATTTTGCTGACGTGACACCACTTTTTGAGTTTGGCACGAGGAGTTTGACACGACCGCTCCCCGTGCTCTTAATATTTTCAATCAGATATGACATGTATCCTCTATTAAAAATAGTTTTTTTCACATTTTATTAACATTCCTGCACTTGTTGTATGTTTTCATGGAAAGTAAATGTTTTATACTTATTTAGAAAATGATTTTATTAGTTTTTCGAATTTTAGTTATTAAAAAAAGTTTAATGATGTGGTATTTATTAAATTGTGTTAAGTTAAATGCATTGTGGTGGTTTTTTATAAAAATTGATGACATGGAAAGCCTGTTGAACCATGTATTACAGTATGTATGCTCTTGGTGAGAAAAAGCATGTACCACACTGATTATCTCTCCCTCCTTGTGAGTTTAACTGCAAACGGTCATCTTGTGCTTTTTATTGGAGTATTTTTCTTTTCTTTGCATTATAAATACAACAACCTCATTACTTATACAGTAACATTCCAAATTCTATTCCTTTAATTCAATCTTCCTTCTTAGTAATGGCTACTCTTGAGCTAAGCAATGGGTCACCGTTAAAGAAGTCACCCCCATGTTTTGGTTATGGTAGGAAAAAGTCAATGTCAACAAGAACAGCAACCGAGATTGATGATATTAGTATTAATCGCATGCATGGCTCTGACCCTGTTCGTTTTGAGCTTAACCGTCTCCAAAACCAATTAACAGGTCCCTTTCCTTACTTTTTACTCTCTAAATCTAATTCTTCTTCTTCTTCTTCATTCATTTATTAGAAAGAGCTTCAAAAATTTACTTCATTATATATCAAATGGTCAGTAGCTTTTGATGACTGCGACGCTACTAACTGTCACTCAAGTCTGTTACATCAAAACTCAAAAAAAATAAGATGTTGTTGCCTAACTTTATTCAATAACTATTTGTTTGTAAAAGCTGATCAAGTGAAATTGTTCAATATTAATTCGGATTTATGCTAATTTGTTGTGTCTAGACTCCAGGTTTGTAGAAACAGAGTAACTTTAATTCATTAGTTTGGAACTTGAAAATAAAGTTGTTGGACGTCTTTTTGGTTCTTGAGAATTCTCGCCACCTCTCCCAGGACCGGAATGATTATCCTTGCCGATGTATATATACTATGGGATCTTATGTTTTAGTAGTAATTGTTAAGATATTACTTATAAACTCATACCTGACAAGCTTAATATTAATTACTTACAGAAATCTATGTGGTCACATGTATGCTTTTGATTTCTTGCAAAAGCTAAGCGAGTACCTAGAGTCGTTAACTGTGAATTTGACTCTATACTTCACATGTTATAGAAATTGTATTTGACAAGTGAAAAAGTCTGAGTTTTATTAACAAAAATTGGACTCCTTTTATATTAATGAGTGAGTTAAATGACGGGCACATAGTTAATAAGTGAGCGAATACTGGTTTTAAGATATTTTTTTTTGTGTATTTTGGTCTAATCAAACATTCGAGCACAATTCTTCTGAAATGATCTTGGAAAGAACTGAAAATATTATACACATTGAGCATTATCCTACACGAATTGTTACATGTTAATGGTTCCTATCTGTCTGTCATTTTAGGCAATTTACTTTGTTTTTTTTTTATGAAAAAACATCATGTAACAAGTAATTTTCTATTTTAGGCGATATAATGGAAGTAGTTAGACATTTTTATTATTCCGACTGGTTGCTATTTTTCGTGGAAAGAGAGTACATAGCCTAAAAGAAGAATTCAGAAAAAGACATATCGCTTTTTTTGTGCAATAAGGCCTACTTTCACATGCTTGGACTTTTTTTGCTGACACATATTATTTTCTACTATCTCAGATAAAGATAGGGAATTAGGAGATGCATATGCAGAAATCAAAGCGTTGAAATACCATGAACACCTTAAAGAGAAAGCAGTGGAAGAGGTGCTGCTACACTTTTCCTATTTCAATCCATTATTACTATCAAGTTTTACGTGTTAAGGATGATTCATATCCGTCTCTTTGCCTATATTATGTTAAATTTATCTGTTGCAGCTATATGATGAACTAAACAAAGTTGATGAAAAGCTCAAGAAAAGTGAATCCCTTTTGGACACTAAGGTACCACCTGACTTCTCGTTCCTGCTCCTATGCAGTATGTGATTTCTATATTTAATTACCTAATATTTTTTATAACATAATTTGAATAAGTTATTATATGGTTTATAGAACTTAGAGCTTAAGAAGATAAATGATGAAAAAAAGCAAGCTCTGGCTGCACAATTTGCCGCAGAAGCCACTCTTCGAAGAGTTCATGCAGCTCAGAAAGATGATGAGATTCCTCCTATTGAGGCGATTATTGCTCCACTGGAGGCGGAACTCAAGTTGGTTAGAATGGAGGTAAGGAAACTTAAGTTTGTTCGATTAACATGGTGGGTTGTAAACCAACTGGGCTAGCTCAGTTGGCCACCAAGATTCCTTAGGGGCTTGGGGAGGGGATGTTTGGCTTGGGGAGGTCTCGAGTTCGAGTCCCACCCGGGACTTTTACCCCTTCAGGCGGAATAGGAAGAAGTACAGGCGGGGTTCAGGGTACAATTGAATTGGATGTCACTGTTGGACCTGAACCGCTAACAACTAACAAGCCGTTATAAAAAAAAACATGGTGGGTTGTAGAAATTCTGATTGCATATCACATTTTGCATCTATTAGATATCGAAGTTGCAAGATGACAATAAAGCACTTGATCGACTAAGTAAGTCTAAAGAAACTGCTCTATTAGAGGCAGAGAGAGGTGTTGAGATAGCCATGGCAAAAGCATCCTTGGTTGATGATCTTCAGAACAAAAACCAGGAGCTAATCAAACAGATTGAGATATGCCAGGTTAGATAATATTACAACTCTGATTTCTTTCCGTAGTGTAATAGGGAGTGTTCAAATTTTCATTTCAAAAGTGAGAACTATATGATATTAAATTGGAATCAGATAATCAGTCTTAATAAAGCAAAATGTAAAGATAGTTGCTATGTGCACGCCTTTTGCTTTTTGAAGTCATAGGCTCATAGTAAACAGATGATTTTGTTTGACTCTTTCACACGTGTATTTTCAAATGAATTGCTAGATAAGAAATAAGGACATATGTGTGAATAATGAGGAACTTTTGTGGAATAGGATTAATTGGGAAAATTTTTAAAGAATGAGCAATTAATAGGTAAAGTTTTTAAGCTCTTGAATGATCAGCTTTATTGCAGCTGGTATGAAACACCAATAACACATAATTGCAACTTGAATGCATATTAATTAAATAATCAGGTCCAAAACTCAAATTAGAAGTATGAATGGAGGCACGTAGCCAGTTGGTAGCATGTGATATATTTGGTTTTTAATGCTAAAACTTTATGGGCTCTCTATACAGGAGGAAAACAGAATATTAGATAGAATGAACCGACTTAAAGTTTCAGAAGTTGAAAAGCTAGCTCAAACAGTACGTGAGCTTGAGGAAGCTGTTTTGGCTGGTGGAGCTGCTGCAAACGCTGTGCGTGATTATGATCGCAGACTGCAAGAGATGAATGTAAGCATTATTTCTTTATGGGAATCACCGTTTAGAGTTTTGTTACTAAACAAAGTTTGCAACTTGGCGCTGATTTTTAAAACCTGGTGTAGGAAGAGAAGAAGGTCTTGGACCGTGAATTAGCTCGTGCCAAAATATCTGCAAATCGTGTTGCTGCTGTAGTGGCTAATGACTGGAAAGATACCGACAACAAAGTAATGCCCGTAAGGCAATGGCTTGAAGAAAGAAGAGTTTTCCAGGCAATGAAATTCATGATTCTTTTTGACTAATGCAACTACCATGTTGCATAATTTGGTTTATTTAGTATCTTGAGGCTATTATTGTTATCCAATAACTCTTTTTTGGGGATTATTTCAGGGCGAAATGCAACATCTAAAAGAAAAACTGACTGTTGCAGAACGCACTGCAAAGGCAGAAGCACAGTTGAAGGTAGGTAAATATAGTTTGGGTCAAAGCTGGTGGGACGGGTCAAAATTTGTGTGGGTCATATCATTAATGTATTACATATTACTACAAAATCTATATTATTACAATTATTAGATAACTGTTTATTAAGTACTCCACTTAAGAACTTCGATATTGTAATTATCTGAATTACACGTTGGACGAACTGTGACCCGTTAACCCGTTCAACCAGTTTGACCCGTTAGAGTTTTAGCTAAATTTCTGCATCTAACCCTTCGTCAATACAATAGAACCTGAATTTGCCTGTTTCTTTATATAAAGGGTTGAACTTTCCACCTCCATATTGGTTGCTTCTAATTCAAAAACTTAACTTCCGTCTCATAATGCTTACCGTTACAGGAAAAATACCAACTTCGTTTCAAAGTTTTGGAGGAAAGATTTAAATTGTCATCCCGTACTGGTGTTTCATATGCTGGCTCAGAAAGAACTATGAGCACTGGACGTGCACCGCGCCAGTCTCTCGGGGGAGTTGAAAATTTATCAAGATCATCCTCTAGCAGATTCTCATCAAGAAATTTACTAAAGAATGGGATTATCTCATCAAAAGTATATGACAGTAGCAAACTAGCAGATCTTGGTGATGCCGATGAGAAAGATAAAACGAAGCCGGAAGATTTTGTATCTGGGATGTTGTATGATATGTTACAAAAGGAGGTTTTGACATTACAAAAAGCATGTCATCAAAAGGATCAAAATATTAAAGACAAGGATAACACAATTGAGGTTTGTAGGCTTTTTTTTTATTCATATTAATGTTATCATTCATGTGTCTACTAATTATTCAAAAAATTTCAGGTCTTGGCAAGGAACGTTGAGACGTTAAATAAAGCAATGGAAGTGGAGAGCAAAAGAACAAGAAGAGAATTTAATGCCATGGAAAAGGAACTTGTTGCGTTGCGTGCTGGTAAACAGTGCGAAAGTCATATGGGACGGCGTACCAGTGTTACCAGGTTAGATTTTTATATAGATTAATTAAGTTATGAATTATATCAGAACAATTTTCATAAACAGAATGAAAAATATTTAGAACATTGATATTGAAAAGTTTTCCGTTTGTCCCACAGTCAAAGTATACTCTACTTGTGAAACACTGGGATGAGAATCAAAGAAATAGGTGTGCACATGGAGCTAACTTACATTTGCTATAATTAATTTCAGGACCCGTGTGATGGCTTGAGCTATAAGAAGTGCCCGTTCAGCAGAGAGGTAGATAGATTATAAGATTTATCCATTATATTTGTAATAGAACTAATTCTTGGGCATCATGGTCTCATCGGCTATGGTCATATTGTATACTTATGAAGTAATTTTACAATGTACAATAAAGTTTTTACATGACCTTTATCAAGCTACATGTTTGACATACTTATTGGTGCCGAAACACTAATATGTATAACTGTAAGTAGTCTGTAACAAACTGATTGCAGAGTATCTAGCATGATTATTTCATTCCTGAGATGTACCAAAGCTTTTTATTAAAGAAGGCGTCATTTTTATGAAAATAAGAAGTTTCAATTGTTTGCACTGAATGGGTCTTCGAGTGTATCAGAGATTTCATTTTACAACTAACTCTTTTTTTCTCATTGCTTCTTACATTTGTTGAATGCATGAGTGTTATATTGGTCAGAGATAAATGCACACGTCATAGGATCGAGCATACGCCTAGGACTTCATTATTCACACGAAATAGTAAGTAAAAGTTGTAGCAATACACTTATCAAAAACAAAAACCACAAACAGCAAAACCGCTAGTTCAAATCGCAAATCTCACATGTATACGATAAAGTAGGAATTATAATTTATATACAACTAACAAAGCAACAAACTTTTAGTAAAAAGATACATCTCAAGAATCGAAAAAAGGCGTTACACTTGAGTTCGGCCTCCTTAGAAGAATACCTTGCCGCGCTTAGACGATGAACACCCTTAGAAGACTTACGCTTAACATCTCTAAGATCTTTAATGAAGCAATCATCAGTATCACCAAATATTGCTGTATGATCCATGTGCATGCTTTCAAACGTACGATAAGCAGATTCAACTTTGACAGTGCTAACATCCACCGTGTTCTGGATCATACCAAGTAGTAGTGCTATTTTGTCCCACTCATCTTGTTCGATCACAATCTCGTTCGCTTCCCACTTAGGAATTTTTTCCTCTGTGCATAGTACCAATTGAACCGCTATGGAAAATTTAGGACTGTTGCTCAACATTGTAGGAGGGTTGTTAGACATGATCGACATTTAAGAACGATAAAAAAGGGGAGTGAATGAATATGGCGAATAAGGTTTGATGTCACACGTTATATATATACGTGGCTATACCCTGTCCGGTGGACGGCTTCTCCCAATAGCTGATTATATCAATAGATGAATACCATGCACGATATAACCTATATAAACATGGACCACATACCACTTTTCAGGCGAGTTATCTACATGAAATTCAGGCGAGTTTGAGCTGATTTCCCGGCGAGTATAGAACAGATTTCAGGCGAGTAAAAGCTGAAGTTACCAGGCGAGTTAAGGCTGTCCCAGGCGAGTTAACATAGGATTTCAGGCGAGTTAAAGTCCTGAATTCCAGGCGAGTTACTCTCTTGTTTCAGGCGAGTTAAGCTCATGGATTAAGGCAACTTAACTCAGTTTCTGGCTACTTAAATCTTTGAAAAGCAGCGACTTAGAACATCTGAAATGGCGACTTGAGCAGTTGAGCAGTTGTTAATGGCGACTCAAGGCTACCCAAATGTCGAGTTACAACAATGTCAAATGGCGACTTAGGGATGCTCTTGATAGGCGAGTTAAGAAGTTGCATGATAACGAGTTAAAATCCAAGGGTTCATATTGAGTTAATGTTTTATACACTTAAAACCCTAGATTTGGCAAATTAAGTTTAAATTACAAGGAGAGTTAGGGTTTCAAAACATAAGGCAACCTTGATTTGTTTATATGTAGTGATTGATTTCGGGCAACAATTTCTAAACCCTAACACGTTATTCATCATGTGCCAATACCATTGAACAGGAAATCGAGAACACATCATACCTTCAACCAAAAACCAACAACAAAAAACGATCTTTATTAAGATTCACTTAAACGACAACGGCTAGTTTTGGAACTTGAATGACAAAGTGATTACGGGGTTAATTTGGTATTACTTATTTGAGATTGAAGTGTGATATCACTAAAGTGTGTACTTATTTTATCTTGAAGTCGGGCTTGGTTGGATGATGACTTTCAATGATAACTTGCTTGAGCACCAATGATTAGGATTAAGACTTGGGTTGTAAGGAGTTACATTGTAGTGCTCACAGTGTATAGCTATCACTTAAAGGAGTTATGTTGTAGTGCTAAGTGTCACACGCATATGCAGATGTGGATAGTCTCAAGAGGTGTTATACTTCGTATACTTTTGATGTTGGGTATAGGGTACTAAGAGATTTGCCTCTGCACCGTTCTTCAATCAACAATAGTGCAAGCTTAAGCCACAAATTTAGGGGATTGTACTTCAGTTTCAAGTTCGTCATATCGGGTTTACTCCATCTGTCGTCACCGCAGATAGCCGACTATTTACGAGGTTGGTAAAGTTAGTCAGAGAGACTAAAGTATAGAGATGTGATCAATAGTTAATTCTCACAGGATATGTTTTGAGCTACAGAACGACAATGGTACTTCACAATCTTAGCAAAATTTTCAAAGTTTTTCAACGTTGTTCAAAACTTTTCAAGATTCTTGCTTAAGACATGAACGTCTCGAGTATATGGGTGTACACGAAAATGATGCTTCCGAGAGTTCGTAACTATCATAAGGGAAGAAACGTGTACACCAGGACGCATAACAGGTTCACGTGATTGAGCTTAAAGACTTTATGCCAGAAGTTAGTCCGAATAGATGCTCAGTGGTTCAACTTGTTACTTTGGGGTTATCGTTTCAACCTTTTGAGGGAAGAATTGTGTACTTGGTATGGTTTTTCAGGTCAATAAAGAAGGGCTATAGGCATATACACTATTGGTTTTGAAGATTCGTGTTGGGTGTTATGGTTCCTACTTCCTTGGTTTGGTTACAGTGAAGTATTATACAAGGCGTAAAAAGATATGTTGCTGATTTCTTGCATGTTCTCCCGAACGGATAATCACCAAGACCTAATGACAAAAAGCAGTAATGTTTGGTGTAGGATATTTTACAAAATTCCGTTGTGCACTTAAACCTAAGAGTTAGAAGATCATTCAAGCTACATCAAATTTGTTCAAGATAGGATTATTGGTTTGGGGGGAAGCTGACTCAGGATCTTCGTCAAAAAAGAGTCTATAAAGAAAGCTTTTCAAGACATGCTGTATGAATTAGGAGGAAGTTAATCCAGTTCATACCTATTACAGTTGTTCTTCAACAAGCAAAGACAAAGAGGAATCAAGCTAGCGTACAAGTGTGAAGACTAGAAGACAAGCAAGACATCCTCAACATTGGAAGCGCCTTGGAAGACTTTATTTTATTGTATTTATACTTGTTAGGAACATTAAAAGTAATTCCGTACGTCGCCACATTAGGGGAAGATTGTTAGCCTTAAAATGTGAGCGACTTATACAGAATTACATTAGATTATCATAGTCGAACACGCCGGGACTGAATATGTTAAGTTAGTATAGTTTAGTGTGTCATGGTCTATAAATACCCCCTCCTTACTTCCAAGGAGGGGTGAGGATTTTGTTGTAAGTGTGTGTAACTCCATTTCTCTCAATAAACACACACATATTTCCTTCTCTCTTTAGAAATGGCTAGCTTCTTGTTTAAGTCTCCCCGACCTCCGGATCACACTTTTGGTGTGAATCTTTACCCCTAACACATGATTTTGGCAAAATCATCACATAAATCTTGACAAGTTGATCCGAATATAATATCGTCGACATATATTTGAACAATGATAAGATGTGACTTTCTTTTCTTTGTAAAGAGTGTTATCGACCATTCCTATGGAATACTCGTGTTTTAGCAAAAATAATTGTAGTATATCATACCAAGCTTTAAGAGCTTGCTTAAGACCATAGAAAGCCTTTTTATGTTTGTAAGCGTGATTAGATTTTTCAAAATCAATAAAACCCAGAGATTGAGCAAAGTAAACCTCTTCATTTATAAAACCATCTAGAAAATCACTTTTTACATCCATTTGATATAATTTTAAATCGTTTGCACAAGCAATAGCAAGAAGTATTCAGATAGATTCTAATCTAGCTACTGGAGAAAATGTTTCGTCGTAATCTATGCCTTCTTGTTGATTGTAACCTTGTGCTACTAGCATAGCCTTGTTTCTAGACACAATACCATTTTCGTCTAACTTATTTCTAAACACCCATTTAGTTTTTATTATCGATTGATTCTTAGGCAGAGGCACTAAATCCCAGGCATCGTTTGCTATAAATTGATTTAATTCCTCTTGCATAACTACTACCTAACTTTCATCTTTTAGAGCCTCATTTACGTTCTTAGGTTCTATGGTTGAGATGAAACAAAAGAAATTATTTTTGTTTTGGGCTTGTGATCTTAATGTTCTTTCATTTAATCTTCCTATGACTTTATCTAATGTGTTGTTTTTGAATAACTGCATCATCTTCAATTGTTTCATTTTCTATGTTGTTGTCTAAATCTACTTGGTTTTCAACGGCTTGCTCTTCACCAATATCATCATCCACCAAGGGTGACAATTTGGTAGGAGGAGGACTTTCATTGAAAATCAAGTTGAGTGACTCCTTGACTTTCATGGTATGTTTGTTTAAGATGATGTAAGCTTTGTTATTTTGAGAATATCCTAGGAACACACTTTTATAAGACTTTTGGTCAAACTTGGTGAGATAGTATTTCATGTTTAATATAAAGCACTTGCTTCCAAACACTATGAAATATTCTAGAGTAGGTTTCCTACCTCTATAAATTTCATAAGGGGTTTTTCCTAAGATTGGTCGAATCAAAATTCTATTTAGAATGTAAGTTAAAGTGTTAACGGCGTTGCACCAAAACTTTTGAGGAATGGAATATTCATTCAACATGGTTCTAGTCATTTCTTGTAAAGTGTGATTTTTCCCTTCTACTACCCTATTTGATTGCGGAGTATGTGAAGCCGAGAAGTTATGAGCAATGCCTTGTGCATCACAAAATCTCAGAATTGTACTACGTTATAAAATTCTTGACCATGATCCGTTCTAATAGAAATAACTGAACATCCTAGTTGGTTTCGAATTTTCTTAATTAAGATTTCAAATTGATCAAAAGCTTCATTTTTAGTTTTCAAAAATTTAGTCAAAGTATATCTTGAATAATCATCCACTATTACTTAAGTATATAAGTTACCCCCGTAACTCTTGATAGCGGATGGACCAAACAAATCAATGTGTAGAAGTTCTAGACACCTATTAGTAGAAACCATATTTTTAGCCTTATGGCTTGTATGTGCTTGTTTTCCAATTTTACAAGCGTCACAAAAGTGTCTATCATATTTTAACTTTGGTACATTTCTAACCAACTCTTAGACGATAAAGATTGGATTAAACGCATATTTGCTTGACCAAGTCTTCTTTACCACAATGTAGAGTTATCGTCTGGAGTGGATTGTGGCGGGACATAATTTGTCTTGCGACTTATTTTCTAGTTTCATGACATATAGAACATTTTTCCTAATCCCTTTACCTATTTTATCTTTATTTATTTCACTATCATTTTCCGTAAACAAAACTCTACACTTATTGTCACAGATTTGACCTACACCGAGTAAATTAAAAGCTAAGCTGTCTACGTATTCTACGTTAGAGTTAGTAAGAGAGTCATTAGAGACCGTACATTTGTCAATGATTTTCCTTATTAAATTACTTCTAAAAACAATGTTACATCCATTGTATGCTTTGTATGTTGAGAAAAGACTTTTATTTCCCGTCATGTGACTGGAGCAACCGCTATCTTTAATCCATTCGTCCGGCTTCAAACCAATTCTCAAGCATACCTAATTAATCAAATACAAACTCAAGCATTTGGTCCTCAATATATCATGGGTCCATAAATGTTAGTGTTGAACATTCCTTTTATTTGTTGCATTTGGTTGGGATATTAAAATGGAATAGTGTGACAACCCAAAAATTTCAGGTTTACTTTTACCTAAAAACTTAAACGTTTTACTTGAACATGCATGCACTTGCTTTAATTTATAAAAGGACATGTTATCCCGCGTACAAAAAGAAACAACTTTGAACGTATCCCGACTCCAGACTAAGTTTAGTCTACACATAACAAGTATGTTATGATCATCATGAGCATGTTTTATAAGTCACTTGCAATTAATTTTACAAGTTTTATGTAAATCACCATATACTTGCATTAAACCTCATGCATGCATGCATGCAATACCCAACCAACTCACCACCTTCGCATTAGACACTAACATATACACTTAAATATTTCAAAATTTAAAAACCATATTCCCGCCTCTACCCTCCCATGACCGGCCACCACCTCCCCCACCATAGTACACACCTTGTTTTCTAGCCTAACCATCACCCCCCCACCATAGTACACACCTTGTTTTCTAGCTAGTTCTTACACTTCTTGTTTTCTTGCATAACTAACCCTTACACCCTTTGTTCTCTTGCCTAATTAGAGCATGCATACTCTTACAACCAATTGATGCTTTTCCATCATTCTATATTTGTGTTATAAAAAGGAAGCAACCTAGCACATATTTCACACACTAAAAATCATAGAAATCTCTCTTCCTTTCCTTCTCTCTAGAAATAGCACACAACACCACAATAGTTAGGGTTTTCAAAAATTCTTAAGTGTTTGCAAGAAGATTTTGGTTAAGGGTTTAAAGAGCTAGGGTTTGGAGTGATTAATTAGGTTCATTAGTTGTTATTGTATAGTCTTGTACAAATTTTGACATCTATATCATTCTCAACATTTGTAAGCACTTTATTTCGCGTTTTTCATACTTTATAAGCATCTCATAGTGTTTATTATTGATAGAAACTAGATTCACGATCTTGGGAGGTCAGGGAAGCTCAAAATATGAATAAGCCATTTTAGAGAGAGAAAGTACTTTCAATTTTCAAAGGTTTTATTAAGAAGAGTAAAATGAATGGAAAATAAAAAAATGGAGCTTCACCCCTCTAATGTTGATTAGAGGGGTATTTATAATCATAACACAAGTCATCTTTATGCTAATTACATTTCTAGCCCTTGTGTTTAAGACTTTAAAATAATCTAGTGTAATTCCATAATGACACCACATTTTTATTCCTAACAATCTTCCCCTAATGTAGTGGCATACGGGATTACGTATAATGTATCCTACAAGTACAAATATAAGTAAAATCATTCCAAAGTCCTTCCAAAGATAAAAATATCTGCAATTTGCTTTGTCTTCAACATATACTTCAGCTTGGATCATTTCTTCACTTGTAGGAAATACAATGTAATCTATATAAACTGAGTTAACTTCCCCCCAGTTCATAATGCATGTCTTTAACCAGTTCATATACTTCTTTTTGTCGAAGTTTTTGAATAAGCTTCTCCCTAAACAGACAACCATTTGAAGCAAATCTGAAACTTTGATGTAGTTGACATATCTTCTAACTATAGCAGTTTAAGCACGCAGTAGAATTTGTAAAAGATGAAATAAACCACACTTAGCAGCAAATCTGACTTCTTTATTGTAGATAGTCAGCAAATCCGTTCAGGGGAACAGGTAAGAAATCAACAAGATCTTCTCACGTATGTACATACTTCACACAAAACAACCCGTAGAAGATGAAACTATAACCCCCAAGTTAATTAAGTCCCGGATGCACACATTTCTTCCCCCTGATTGTTGCAATCTATCAAAATATTCTACCGAATGAGAACATGTCCGAAAAAGGTTGAAAAGGAATAATACAAGGACACATCTTTTCCCCCTGATTATATTTGATATCATCGAAATAATCATAACCTGTGTACGCCCAAATATTTGATAATATGAACATATGTGAAGTATCATAAGTCCGGTTACGCTTAAAAACATACCATAAGAATCAACTGCCGCTAAATAACCTTTATTCTTTTTCCCTCTTACTAATTCATTTCCAACCTTATATCAATTTTGTCGGCTATCTATAATGACTACTGGTGGAGAAAACCCAATATTACAAACTTGAGAGTGAAGTAGAATACCCCAAACTTGTGACTTATGTCTTGTACTATCCATGATAAAGAATGGTGTAGAGAACTCGCGCTGCACCATGCCGAATGTCTAAGTACTCTATACTCCTCAACCAACCAACCAACAAGTATAAGTAGTACGCCACCTCTTGACTAATTCTAACCGAATGCGGTGATAGCTTATCATGTGAGTTAATAAGAAATAGCTTTTACGTTTATAGATCTCATACGAATAACTATATTAGCCAAGTCGCTATCATAACTGGTTATTAGTCCAAACAAGTTATCTTAGAAAGTCATCATCCAACCAACCCTGACTTTTAAGATAAAATAAGTACACGCATCCATGAAATTTCACTTTAACCTCAAATAAATGATAACGAATCATCCTTGTAGTCAATTCTTTCAATTAAATTCCAAAACAAGCCTTTTGAATGATTTTCGTGAATCTTTGATATTGATCTTTTTAAGCAATAAGTGATGTTTTTATTAGTCCATGTATAATAAAATTCGATTAAGTCATTGGACCATCCTATTCTACCGAAAATGATATACAGCCCTAAAACAATAGTAATGGCCCAAGTTTTGCATCATACTCGTCCAGCCCACTTTGTCAAACTCTAGTTTCTAAATATGTATAAAACAGACAGAGCGGAAAGAGACAAAAATGTTATAAATGAATTGCTTACCTCATGAATGAGGTGATGGGGGTATTTATACCCATTACACAAGTGAGCTACTAGCTCTTGGCTCTTAGCTTTTTGCTATTAGTCGGGTCTCATGACTACATTTCAGTCATGAGCCCTTCACCTAACCTATTACACATTAATATTTATCTAATTATTACAAAACTTAAGACTCTCTAATTATTGTCACTTTATCATTCCTAATAATCTCCCCTTAAGGGACGATCATTAAGATCTCTCTTTGATTGCATTAATGATCAACACTTTTTATTCCTAACAATCTCCCCTTAAGGGGTGATTATTGAGATTTCTCTTGTGACCTTGATCTTTGATCTTTAATGCTTGTCGTCTTGAGTCTTGTTGTGTAATAATGGTCTTGTTCCAATCATGCTCTTATGATCTTGATCTTTTCATTTTCCTTCGTCTTTGCCTTTGAGATCTTTGCATATCATCATTACTTACCAACATACTTACCGTGAATCCATCTTGATTTGTCTTTTGAAGTTTCTGATCAACATACTCATACTTTTCTTGATATCTAACAATCTTCCTCATGTAGAACTTTTGTCTTGATCATAATCTTGATGATTCGAGGAAGTTCTTTGATTTATCAGAGTTGCGAAAGTGTATCTTTGATCTTTGAGTATGAGTTATGAAAGTATAAATTTGACGATATACTTGCTTGTGAAAGGTAGAGACGTTGTCGTTGTTGTAGAAGATGAATGTAGCAATATCAGTGTAGTAACAATCTCCTCTATCAATCTTGTGACATCGTATGAGATCTTGGTAATCTGACAATTCACTTGAATAAATCAAGGAAATGTTGTTTGTGTTTTTCGAAAACAAATTCCGAAAGAACACAATAACTACTAGATCACTTAGATTACTAGTTAACACTTAGATGAATCATTTATCAATCATTTTCAAATTAGTGACCTACATTCAATGTTGGCTTGATGTTAGCACTGGTAGGATTTCCATTCAATCATTATGGATACTTTATTCAAGTATCACTCTTGAATGTTTCGCGCAATGTCACTAAGACATGCAATGTCACATAGACATATACACAACTCTTGTACAATTTGTATTATTGATGTTTAATACAAATGTACTTTTGTGTCCTATGTGAGATTTAATGATATGATCTCATTTGGCTCTAGAGTTAATTAGTGCATTTTGGTTTTAGTGATTGGAGGCTGGAGCATACTGCTACCTTTTCAATATCAACATTCTCAGAGTGAGAAGCCAATAGATAATGTGTTTAATCTCTGTGAGAATTGAAACAAGATTCTTTTGAGAGAATCTTGAGTGGCTGGGAAGGGTTGTGCATTGCATCACTGGGTCCATGACGTCTTTCTTCAATACCAAATATCATCTTTGTGATATTTGATAGACTATGTATTGACCCAGTTTCTGCCTAAAGTGTATGGAGGGCTTCTTTCTTTTCACCCTTTACATAACTTTTCTTTTTCATTCTTCAACCCCTTAAATGTCTACTAAGATGTCATTACTATCATCATGTTGTGATTATTCTGATGATAGCTCATGCCTTAGTTGACATTATTCCCATTTTCATTCAACTCAATCATACCTAAGAACTTCTATTCTATCTATGGAATATCCCTGGGTAGATCCCTCCGGTTCTGGTTGGATCATGGGATAACACCTAACCTTACCACCTTATTACTTCTTTGATCATCGTAAGGTAGTTGGTTGTTGGGTATTAAGATCGAAACCATTAAACCATTAAAAAATCAATAAAAGTATTTGATATAAATCAAAACTTTTAACACTTTGAAAGTTTTACTTTTTAAGAATTACTCCCCTTACACACGTGCATCATAACTTTGAAAGATTTTTCGCACATGAAGGAAAGAGTTTCGCAATTGAGTCAAAGATGATCACATTTTAATCTAATTTTCTCTCCCTCAAAAATAGCATACCATATGATAATTTTTTATATCAAATGGATTAAAATAGCTATATGAGTTTTTGAAAGCACATGGGAGAAAACAGATATGGCATGATTTCGATTTGGAACATTTGTGAATGTTTTAAACAAATTTGAAAATCCTAGTTGTGTCACGGTGTGTCGATATCTAAAACGGATGGTCACTAAGCCGCTAACACATTCTAAAATTTAGAAGATGGTCAAATCGGATGCAACTTAGATCGCTAACGCGCTTGTCGATATACTTGACTACAACTATTTTTGACTTGGAAAATTTTCTTTTGTTTAAAAACATTTTCTTAGTATACTCCCCATCAATAAGACACTTATGTGTCACAACTTTTAGTTGTATAACAACACAGTTATATTGAGGGATAGGGTGGGTGTTGAGCACATTATTTTGAAATATTTTAATTTATCTTTGAAAAATTCTTAAAAAATGATGCTTAAACACTACTTGTTTTGAATGCTTCCCCTCAAAAATAGATCAAATGATTTAGCGAGGAAGGGAGTGTTGAATACACAATTTGAAATATTTTGAAAAATCTTTAAAAATTCTTGAAAATTATGTTCAACATTAAAAGCTTGGTTTTGAACCCCCCCCCCCTCAAAAGATTTTGAAAAATCTTTTTGAGTAATTCTTGAAAATTTGTGCTCAATCTTTTAAAAACCTTTTACTTGAGCTCAAGATTTTGAATATCTTAATTAATTAGCTCAAGTCCGAGAAGTTGTAAGCTTCCCGTTGTGAGGATAAATGCACATAAATGTACACTTTCCTTTCTTTGAAGACCGAGTTCTAAGCGAAAATACTTAGAAGTCGTATATCCCGAGCAAACTTTTTGAAAGCTTTTTGAAAAAAACTATTGCTCAGGACAAAGAAGATTTCTCTTCTTTTGAAGATAAAGCGCACTCAAACGTACACTGTTCTTTTATTTGAAAAAACAAGTTCTGATCTGAAATAATCAGAAGTCATTGACTTGAGCTACAAAACTTTGAATGTTTTGATTGAATAGCTCAAGACCGAAAAGATTTCTCTTTTTATTGATAAGGATAAACGCACTAAAGTGTACATTTTCCTTTAATTTGAGGTACAAGTTGTAATTTGACATTTGATTACAACCCATTAAATGAAGTGCGGGTGTTGATCTGAAGTAATAAACATCCATTGTGTTAAGCTTGGGTGTTGACCTAAATTAGCCAACAACCATTATGACATCAAATTAGACAACAACCTTTGGAACCCATTTAAGCACGGTGCTAACGGGTTTGCCAAATTTTGAAAACCATTTGAAAGTTGTGTCAAGTCGATGTAAAGAAGTTGAGTTCCAACGAGGGTTTGAATCTGGTGTTTCATTTGAAAACAACTCTCGTGGAATCAATGAAGATTTAAATTCCTTTTGATTTTCAATTGATTATTGAAACCCGGTGTTTCTTGTGGAGTTTTAAACCTTGTTGACAAAGAAGATTTCCATTTGTTATTGACATTTTATGAATCATTCTGAAAATTCATTTTTAAAACGTTTGAAAATCTTCCATTGGGTTTGATGTTCAAAGCAGAATCATTCTTGTTTTGCATCGAAAGCATTTCTGATTTAGAATATTTCAAAGAGTTTGAACGACTTTGCTTTGGTCTCCACACTTGTTTTACCGGTGTAAAACTCTAGTGTGGAGTTTTAAAAACTTGACTCTTTCTATTTGAAGCACTTGTCTTAAAAACCTTTTGTGTAGTAGGTGTTTCAAAAGTTTGAGATTTCCTAGAAAACTTTCTATTTTTTGCAAAGAATAGGTTGTACACTGAGAAACCTTTTTTGAAAACGGTTTTGAAGATTCACTCGTGTGAACTTTTTCAGAAACACTTACTTTAGGTTTTGATGAGTTAAAAACTTTAGTTTTCCTTTTTGTCCGGTTAAGAGAATCAAAATCTGCTTTTAAAGCATTGTATGAAGTTCTCAACTCATAATATTCTTTTTGACAAGAACGAAGATCTTGTGATGCCAACTTTGATTCTAAAGATGTGATTTGTTTCAAAACTTGATCTTTTTCATTTTTAGGCAAAGACTGTGCAGTGACTGGTTTTGACAAATCTTTTTGCACAACAATTTAGGAGTAAACCACAATTTTGAAAGTTTAGATGTTATCAAAAGTTTATCAGCAGGTGGTCTTCCCAAAATCAAAGGTTTGTCAAACTTAGTTTCCACATACTTCCCTTTCATTTTATCAAGTTGAGTCCTTAAAAGATTAATTTCTTTCAAAAGTTGATCCTTTTCCGCTTTAGAATCATCAATCTTTTGAGCCAATTGTCTTTCGAGAACAACTTTCGTATTTTCAAGTTTTTCAAAATACACTTCGAATTTGGCCGTTCTGTTTGACAATTCAAGCTTGACATCATCAAAATCTTTTGTTTGTTGAGTTAAAACCTTTTCAAGCTTGACAATCTTTATTTGAAGCTCACATTTTGCATTTTCACAAAGATTCTTTTTCTCTCCCGATTCCTTTTCATGTTCAAAAATATTATTCTCAGCAATTAACTTGGAAAGGAATCAACTTTACCCAAAATGTGATCAAACTTTTTATCCGCAAATTCAGACAATTTAGACCTCAAATTTTTTGCCTTGATTTGTGTTACGTTTGAACTTTTTGTCTAAACTCGTGACTTTTTGATTGAATCAAACAAATTTTTGTAAACCAACTTCAAGTGTACATTCTCTTTAATTAATAAAGACACTTGATGTTCTAACTCAATGTTTTGAGTTTCAATTTTATCAACATCGAACTTGATTTTGACTTCATCACATTGATTAGGCTCAACTCTTGAACTTTGAATTGACTCAAACAAATCTTTATACGTCTGTTTCAAATGTGCACTTTTGATTTGTAATGATGCCAAAAAAAATCTCATTTTCTTTTTGCAATGTTTTCAAATAATTATTTTCTTGAGTTTTGTGTTGAAGTGCTATTTCAAAAGCAATACTTTGTGCCTCCAGTTTTGAAAAATCCTTTTGTAACTGGCCAATGGTCTTTTTGAGACAATCATTTTTAGACTCAAGAGTTTGGTTCAATGATTCAGTTATTTTATTCTCAATTACGGAAGCAAGCAAAGGACGTTTGTCGAGACGTTGTTCAGCATCCTGGTCAACCCTTCCTTCATTAATGAATTTAGGTTGCTCAGCATGCTATGTGTCATTAGCAAACACATCATATGCAGTAGTAGATTGTACCTCATCCATTGGCTCTGTGTCATTGGAGAGTATGATATCTGCACCTTAAGCCCTTGTATCATTCCCTGATCTACTTCTTTCATCCTGCTTTTCTAATACTGTCCCACTACTTTCCATGACAACCAAACCAGCATCACATTTATCCTTAACCATATTAACCTCGCCCTCTTGCGTCTGCATCATTCTTTTATTTACTTTGTTGTCATACGATCTTTTATGTAGTGCTCTTTTAGCAATGAACTTTTCAAGAGAATCCATTTGACGAATTAATATAATTTGGAACATTTGAGCATCACAAAAAGTATAGCTGGTAAAGAACATGTTTGCCATTTGATCATCAACATCCATAGAGATCTGCTTAGTAATGAACTTTTGAAAGTGATTCTTGAATGCTTTAAAAATAACCATGGATACTTCCTCATCAAATTCTTCGTTGTTAAGTTGCTTTTTTAATTTATTCAAGTTGAAGAACATCCTAGGTACGAAATACTCAACTTCTTCTCCAAAGAATGACAAAAATGCGCATTGAAATCCACCCGAGGAACAAGTATTTTCTGAGTCTATGCCTGATATAAAATCAAAGAGTTTATGAAGTATTTTAAAAATGTATAGGCCCCTAAATATACTTGTTATGTAAGAAAACTTGCTAAAAACTTGTTTTTACAAAACCCTAAATTATGCAATTTTTCGGGTCACCTTTTGTACATGCTTTAACAACCATAGAGTAATCTTTTGGAAAACTTCTTTCCATTTCTTATTATCATAGTGACTTAAGTGTATTTTTGGAGGAGGCTACAAAATGAAAGGTTTTCTAGCATTTTTGAATGATTTTTTCAAGATTAGTAGTACAGATATGAGTTCGAAAATTTAGGCGTGTTTTTGAGCACCTTAGGCTTAGATTGGGCGACCGTGCCTTTTGAACTATTTGTAGCTAAGACATAGACTTAAACTCAGCAACTTGAATAACCTCTAAAGGTTAAATAATAAAGGAGATATGACTAAAACAAGATAGGTAAAGTTTTCTGGAAATTTTATGCTTTTAATTCATGTCTTATAGTGCACCTTAGATGTCTAACACTTAGTTCCAATGTATGGGTCATGATTTCTTGAAAGTAGACATTTTTACCTTCATTCTAGGCTTTGAATGAACAAAATTAGGTAAGAAGCGAAGGAGTTATGGCTGATTTTAGTCGTTATTTATTTTCGGACAGCAAGTATAAGGAGTTTTTGGAACTAAAAATGCGTTTTACTTGTTTTTCCTAGATGATTTGACTTGCGAATCTTTACAAAACTTTACTACCAATATATAATAGTGATAAAAATGTTATAAACTCATATGCATTTAGTTCATGTTGCACGGTAAACCTAAAGTGCCTTATTGTTACATTAGGTCGCGATTAAGATACTTTCACACTTGCGCTCGTACTACCACTACTATTATATCACCAGTTAAAGGTGAGTTTCATAGCCCCATTTACTTGCTTTTTCATTGTTTTAAATAACTTGGGGTGATATGCATTTCTTGTTTTCTAACTATGGACACAAGTAACTTTAAGTTATTACGGATTTGCCTAAGTACCCGTTATCCCACTTTTGGCCCCCACTATCATGAACCGTTAATTACTTCGTGTAAGCACGAATGATGTGAATAGATCTATTAGGATTGGCATCCTCATCCGGGTAAGTAGCACTTACTTGACCGAAGGTACTGGTCAAACAGACGTATACCATTTGAGGAATTCTAGGTATTCTTAGGATAGATACCTACCGGGGCAACAACTTGTAACAACTTGAACTCTCGTTAAGGCTTTTGTGTCATGAGCTTAGTGCAATCATAATTACATTTATATGACAATGTATATGTTAGAATGGTCATACACTTGAAATCTTGTGCTCCACACTTGACATTGGATAATGATGATGTAAATTGTAACACCAAAGTCAACTAAGTCCCGGATGTAGACAGTTAATCCCTCTAAGTTGCCGAAATGATAACACCAAAGTTAACTAAGTCCCGGATGTACATATTTCTTCTTGCAAGATACTGACTATCTAAAGGAATCATTGTACCTATGTGTACCTTTTTTTATCAATTATTACTACTTCTTTGATAATAAGCTTAGTGATTAACCGTTCGGGGAAACATTAATTGAATCAGTAACATATCTTCTCACGCTCGAATAATTCTTCTCACAACACTTCCCCCTGGAAGCTCAAATAATGCATACTTAAAATCTTGTGCGAAGAATAAATAAGCTCAAATATATCCCGTGAGAATCAACTTCAAGGCTTTTAAAACTATGTAATTATTTCCAAACATTCCTAAACCTTTTAAAAACTATGAGGTGTTGGCAATATTGTTCGTATGTAGTTTTAAGCCTAAGCCACTAATCTTGAAATTATATTTAAGCCCCTACAGTTATTAACTTATCACAACTTAAGCCCTTGGAGTTAAAATAAATTAACTCCCCCTCAAATTATTATCCGTTAAGTTAAAACTTTTTTCGTATAATTTATGTGACTCGTTGAAAGAACGCTTTAAAGATTATTCGATGGCACTTTCTCCCCCTCGAACAAAGACCCTTGTTCTATTTAAAGAGTTGTAGTCTTTGTTTGAGTGGACAAATTTTATTTTCTAAAATCTTTTTGTGATTACAAAGAAACTGATTTTGATTTTAAGACAACATTTTCCAATTATTAAAGAAGATTTCTCTTCTTTTTAAGAACAAAATGCACTAAAGCGTACATTTTCCTTTTAGAGAGCACGAGTTGTGTAGCAAAGTATACACAAGCCATTTACATGAACATCAAGTAGTTCATGCTCGTGAAAATTTATTTTCCCGTTGTGAGGATAAGTTATCTTTTTGGCGATAAACTTTCCTTTAAAATGAAAACCGGGTTATAGTCTGAAATAACTATAAGCCATTGACATGTTTTGAGAAATATTTGAAACTTCAGCTCGAACTTTATTTACAACCCCATGTCATTGTTGAATGACGTTTCTAGGGCCGTAAATATTATCGATTTCAGAAGACATGTCATGTAAAATATTTTTAGTTTTTTTTCAAATTTATAATTTATAATTCTCTTTTTGTGGTTTATATATCTTTTTATTTTCTTTTTATAAAAAATTTCAAAAAATGGAAAATCTTTTTGGATTTTTGATTAATTATATACATAAGATACAAGAAGAGTTTACACCATTACTCTTCCTCTGATTCTGCAAGATGCTTGAGTGTTTTCGGAGTCATACTCTGCATTCCAAGACGACTGAGTAGAAATTCAAAACGTTCTCTGGCTAATGCTTTGGTGAATATGTCCGCAAGTTGATATTCCGTCTTTACAAATTATAGCTCAACCACATCGTTTTCAACCTGGTCCTTTATAAAATGGTATTTGACATCAATATGCTTAGATCTTGAGTGCTGGACATTGTTACAATATAGAGCAATAGCACTTTTGAAATCATAATACAGAGGAATTTTATTGAATGCAAACCCATAGTCTGTCATCTGTGATCTTATCTATAAGACGTGGGCACAACATCTAGAAAATGATATATATTCTGCCTCTGTAGTTGAGATAGCAGTGCTCTTTTGTTTCTTTGATGACCAACTCACTAATTTATCTCTCAAGAACTGTGCACTGCTAGATGTACTTTGTCTAGTGTCTTGACACCCTGCATGATCTGCATCTGCGTATGCTGTTAGTTCAATTTCGGTGTCCTTTGAATACCAAAGACCCATATTTATGGTTCCATTCAGGTATCTAAAGAACCGTTTAACTGCAGTAAGGTGCTTTTTGATAGGCTTTGCTTGATATCGGGCACACATGCAGACAACAAATACAAGGTCAGGTCTGTTGGATGTAAGATACATAAGGGAGCTGACCATACTGCGATAACGAGTAGGGTCAACTGGTATCCCTTCTAGATCTTCATCAAGTTTAGTTCTCTCCACCTTTAGAGTATCAACATGGTCACTAGATTCCGTTCCATATTTTTTTCATTTCAAGAGCATATTTTGATTGACTAATAAAGATGCTTTTGAGATTTTGAGAAATTTGTAATTCGAGAAAGAAAGACATTTTTCCCATCATCGACATCTTAAATTTTGAACTCATTATGTTTGCAAAAATGTCACGAATCAAAAATGATATCATCGACATAAATTTATACCAGTAAGATATCCTTTCCTTCTTTCCGCATGAACAATGTTGGATCCACAACACCCTTTGAGAATTTCTAAGAGAGTAGAAACTTTGACAACAGGTCATACCAAGCATGTGGATCATGTTTTAACCCATAAAGAGCCTTCTTCAGTCTGTACACGTAGTTATGATGATCTTGATCTACAAACCCCTCAGGCTAACTGACATAGACCTCTTCCCTTAGCACTCCATTCAAAAATGCAGTATTGACGTCCATTTGGTAGACGGTCATATTTTTGTGAGCGGCGTTTTCTATGAAAATTATAATGGCCTCTATCCGTGCAACCGGTACGAATGATTCTTCAAAGTTGATTCCTTCCTCCTGACGGTAACCATTAGCCACTTGCCGAGCCTTGTTCTTTAATACTCATTCAAATTCTTCTAACTTGACCTTGAAGATCCACTTGAGGTTAATGATAATTATATAATCAGGGCGAGGTACTAGTTCCCATAGTTGAATTCGATCAAATTCATGAATTTCCTTTTGCATGGCTTCAATCCAGCAAGATTCTTTCATTTTTTCTTTGTAGTTCTTTGGTTCGACTTTAGTGAGATATGCATCAAAATAGCACCACATGGCATTGGTTTGGAGTTGGCGTCTTGTTGAAACAAGTCATGAAGGATTTCTAATGACATTGTCCAACGGGTGATCCATTATCCATTTCTTAAGATGATCAAACGGTTGGTTGTTTTGATGCAAATTTGATGAAATGACGTCCCTCGAAGATGATTCTGCAGAACTCGGTTCTGGAGTGAAAATATTGATGAAGGGATCGTTATCAAATTGTGCATTTTGAATTCCTTGTAGTTGTTCTTCAACACCTTGATGAATGACTGGAGCTTTTGTTTCCTCAGTTGTTGGTGAAGTACTAGCAGATGGTGCATCTTGATCAATTATGGTTGATAAAGGTATACCGGTTGTATCAGCAGGTAGTGGAGCAGTAGCGGGAGTCACAGGAAATACATCACTTGGTAGGGGCTGAAAGTATTCATCAAACATGGGTTGAAACAAGATATCCCAGTCTTTCTTGGATGGTGGAACATATGGTGTTGGAGAAACTGGGTTTAGCACGAATCCTGAACTAATTTGTCCAAAAGTCAAGAGTTGAGGCACGAGTCCTAAACTGAATTGTTTAGAAGCCATTGTTGATAGCTCATCAAATTCGACATGAATTGTTTCCATTATCAATCTTGTCTGTTTGTTTTAGATCCAGTATGCTTTCTTTGCAGGAGAATATAACCAATGAAAATACCGATATCAGCTTTGGGTTTTAGTTTTCCAAGATCTTCACTGTCATTAGTTGGATAACACAAGGTACCAAAGACATGAAGATACTTTAGATCTGGTTTACAATCATGAATCAGCTCATA
>BQNB010079714.1:0-30159 GCA_026074375.1 Tanacetum coccineum | reverse complement strand
TACCTAAGGACTTCTACACTAACTAGTGGATATCCCTGGGTAGATCCCTCTGGTTCTGGCTGGCTCATAGGATTTGAATACCTATGCGTTGAGTCCATTTTATATGATCACATTTCAGTACAGATTAGATGCAGTTTAATCACATTTTCTCCCCTTATCCAAAATGTTAATCCCTTGATATTTTAGATATCAATTGATTAAACATTCGAGGACAAAATGTTACACAATATCTAACAGGAGCATTTTAATGCTCCCAACCGGTTTCAACCCGAACCGTTTTTTTTTAATTTAGCTTTTCTATTGTGAGAGGTCCCGTGAAGGAGAGTTTTCGATAGAGATGCGGTCAACGAGCTAAACTTCGGCAAGAAATTTATTTTTCGGCAACAAATTCATTTTGCGGCAACAAATTTCTGTGGCGGATTTGGCTGAAATTCGCATGGTCACTCAGAAACGACCCAACGGGCAAGGCTCACCACTTTTTGGCCTTTCGGGGTCGTTTCGGGCCTCAAAAGAGCGTTTTTCTGTTTTATAAGTACGTTTTTGGGTAAAAGGAAGTATACATCATTTCTTCCCATGTCCTCATACTCTTTTTGACGAATCTTGTACCAATGCTTATCTCTATCTTGTACCCATGCTTATCTTTATGGCAATTTTTTTGGATCTTGTCCCCCCACATGCTTATCTTTATGGCATTTTTTTTTGATCTTGTCCACCCACATGCTTATCTCCACATGCTTATTTTTATGGCATTTTTTTGGATCTTGTCCACCTACATACTTATCTTCACAGTCTTTGTGCTATTTTATTTCATTATAAATAGAGAGGTTGTGTTTCAATGTTAATCACAACTCAAAAATCACAATCCTAAGCAAAAAAAAACTCTCCAAAGCAAAACCAAATTTCTTTCAATGGCAAGTGAATCCGCATCCGCCTCAGCTACCACCGGTGTTGGTTCAACAAGTGCACCGACAATTCGTGAAATCATATCAACCAATCGAAACCCTCAGATTTGGAAAGACTTCAACCTTTGCATAATGACCGACAACTCGCAAAAAGCTCAATGCAAGCATTGCTTTCATTTCTTATCGGTCGGTTCTAACATGACGTTGAGGAATCATATAGAGCATCCGCATTGTGAAGCAAAGAAGGCACAGAAGAACCAGAATTCAGAAGCGGGGCAAACGTCTATGGCTCGAGATGGGAGCGGGTCATTTCATGGGGTGCCCGGTTCTTACATGTGTGTTACCGCACATTAGATTAAACCCGGTACTTGGCAAATGATAAAGCGGGTCATTTCATTCGAAGAGTTTCCGTCTCCTCACACGGGTGGAGCCTTGTTTAAAATGTTGACAAAAGTCCTTACCAATTTTAACTTGGAAGATAAAGTTATGTCAATTACATTGGATAATGCTAGCAACAACACATCCGCCATGGATAAACTAAAATTAAAATACGAGCCACCAATGGGGGGTAGGTTTTATCATAGTCGTTGTGTTGCACACATCATTAACTTGGTTGTGCAAGCTGGTTTAGAGGTCCCCGCGATTGATGCAATAAGAGAGTCTTTTAAGACAATGTTAAAAGATATTTTCAAATCAAGTGCAAGAACCCGACAACGCTATGTTAAAATCTGTAAAGATGCAGAGAAACCTTGTTTACGACCAAATTGGGACGTTCCAACACGATGGAACTCCACTTATCATATGTTCCTAAGTGGTTTGAAACAACAAACTACTTTGGGGTATTTTCATGACATTTTGGCCAATAAGAATAGGTGTAATCGTTTTCCGGCTGAAAATTGGGTTATTATTCAATCTTTAACCCAATTACTTGAAGTGTTTAACACTGCCACGGAAATTTTATCGGGGGTTTACTACCCAACATCTCCATTGGTACTTCAACAGATTTTCTTCATGAGTACGGTATTAAGCGAATATGAACTTGAGGGGGGTATATTGTCAAGTATGATTAAACCAATGAAGAAAAAACTTAGGAAGTATTTTCAACACATGCCACCGATAATTACTTGTGCAGCTGCTTTAAATCCATGTTTCAATGTTAACGGGGTAGACTTTCTTATCGAGTCGATAAGTACGGATTTGGAGTTTTTTGACGATAGTTTTGCATCTAAGTCAAAAAGTTATTTTAAAGAATCTTTGGAAGGTTTGTATAATCTTTATTATGCAAAATATGGTAACCCAACTCAATCATCTCAAACAAGTGGTGGGGCTACTTCATCGAAGGCGAGTGGCGGAAATAAGTATAGCCGTTTGCTAAGCGGTTTAAAAGCACATACAAAAAAAAGGCAAGGACTGATCCTACAATGTGTAGCGAATATGAGCGATATGTCAATTCGGATTTTGTCACACATCTTCATCCCAAAGAGTTTGCAACTTTTGATGTCTTAGGTTTTTGGAAAGAAAAGGAAACAATGTATCCCGTTCTATCCCGCATGGCCATGGATATAATAAGTGTACAAGCTTCTTCGGTAGCTTCTGAATCCGCATTTTCAACAAGTGGGAGGGTGTTGTCAATCCGAAGAACAAGACTCACTCCGGCGTCTTTAGAGATGTGCATGTGTTTGAAGGATCACTTGGACGCTAAAGAGCGTAAACAAGACAAAAGCCCTCTTGAAATACCCTTAGACTTTGAAGAAGATGTCTTGGATGACGAGGTGCAACGAAATGAAGCCATTCCACTATCCGATGAAGAAATTGCACTAGATGCTAGCAGCGAAGGCACTCTGTCTCCGGGAGGACCACGATATGATTATATGATGAGCAGTGAAGCCGAAGAAGCCGAAAATGATTACTAATTTTCGATTAGTATGTTGTATTTTTAATTCGCTTGCATTATGTTGTTGATGTTGTATTTTAAATTTCCTTGGAAGGCTTGCATTGTGTTGTATTTTCCTTTCCAATGTATTTCGTTTCTAATGTATTAGGGTTTTTCTATTAAATAAAAGTTGAAGTTTATTCCGTTTATAGCGTACAAAACCACGAAAAACGAAAAAAAACCGGTCAAAACCGGTTTGGGTGGTTAACCGGTACTGAACCGGTTCCAAACCGGTGTGACCGGTTCGACAAAAATCGCACCCCAAACCGGTTTCAAACCGTTTTTGGTTTCTTCCAAACCGGTTTCGACTGGTTCGTTGACCGAAACAGGTTCCTGTTTGACTAAAACTGAACCGAACTGGTTAACCGGTTTGCGCACGTCTACACATGATCACGCCTATATATACTTGATGCGAACTTATACTCGTAATGCTTCTATTTAATAGTTTTCAAATTGATTTAGTTCACAAAACCAGACGTAAAATTAAAAACAAAGATCATTGAGCCAAAAGAATTACAAAGATTATGAGAAAAATTTACTGAAAGTAGCAGATAGCGGGGAAGTGGCCCGCAGTTGAGTTTTCAGCCATTATCCTGGTTTTCTAGCTTGTTTTCATATAGGCCTTTTTATTTGTAAGTTTTATGAAGAAAAAAAACATGTTTTAGACCTAGCCTCAAATATTATTTGAGCATCCAAAAACTTATTAAAGATATATTTTACACCTAATGACCCATTTAGTAGATATTCGATGAATATCACGTAAAGCGCCGATGTATAGCGGTAAACAATTATACATTCGAATTTGTGGTCTTTAATGCAACACTTACGGGTTCTGTTTGTAGTTATTAAAAGAAAAGAAAAAAAAGTTTGAACCCTAATTCCTTTTTTCAATTTAAATCCAATAAAAAATCCTTCTGATCATAAACCATAACTCCTTTCGATCATGAACCCTATCTCCCTCTGATCTACTACCTTCCATTTGTCACGTACGTGCTAAGGCCCCGTTATTTGTTAGTGTTGTCACGTAGTGATCGACCTCTAATACCAAAGTTCCTTACACGTTAGTTTGCTTTGAAAACATAGGGATTGAATTGTAGTTTTAGGGTTTTATTTTTTTGTCTTTTTTTCATCAGGGTTTTGTTTTTGTTTCTGAGTTCCCGTGATTTCCTGACGAGGGAGAGGGTATTTGATGGTGGGGAATACATCTATAACTCGAGATTCCAATGGATGGTATTGGAAATTCAAAAATAACAAGAATGATACGTCTATTCCTATCCGAAATCCATTCTAAAAAGAAGTAGAGAAAATCGTTTCATCCTTTTATGTGACGAACTTTCCTGATTACGTTGATGCTAAGATATTGCAGAAAGAATGTAAATCATATGGACGTCGTGGACGCATTTATTGCCAACAAAAGATCAAAAATAGGGAAGAGATTTGGGTTTATTCGTTTCCTTGGAGTCAAGAATGAAGAAGAAGTAGCGCGATCCTTAGCTAGCATATGGATAGGGAGTTACCACCTATTCGCATCAGTGCCTCGTTTTAAAAGACAAGAGATGAAGGAATACATACTGATGTGTAGTCTTGTAGGTGTTATTTATGTTTTCAAGTTTTACTATTTATATTTTGCCGACTTTACCTAAAACAACACTTTAACGGGCAGTGTACCCGATGAGATGGAGTTTCGTGGTAAGTAGGGTGTCGATCACTAAGAGTGGAAGTTAACTCTTAATTCTACTGGTATTTATTTATCTAGGTTTAGTACTAATCTAACCTAATTATTCTAATTAAACCTAAACTAACGCAAAAGGGGGGGTTTTCAACCTAAAAGACTAACACGAGTTTAGTTCTAATTATCCTAAGGTGATGACAAATAACGTACACAAGTGATTAACAAAAGATTGAGAAGTGGTCAAATGTGAAGAAAACGTATTAGCCAGTTTAATATAATAATATGCCTTGATTGTCTATTTGTGCAATGATTGTATTAATTCGTTGGTGGTATATCATTTCAAAGTTAGCTGGATCTTCTCCCTAGACTCGAGGTTTGTCGCTAGTTAATCCTGTCACAATTAACCTAATAGTAGAATATCTTAACACAAGTATGGATTGATTTTCTTAGAGTTTTAGAGAGAGAAAGAGATGGTTGGATGCACACTTAGAGAGAGAAAATAAAATGATAATATTAGCTTAGTAAGAATGTGACAAATAAACAACCAACATCCTCTCCATGTGTGGAGAGGGTTTATATATGCCTTACAATGGCCGGCCATGGACCCTTAGTGGGCTTATCCATGGGCCTTGAGCCCGGTTAGCTTTCTAACTTAAACTTACAACTTACTACGAGCTACGACTATCTATATTGGAAGTGACTGCCACTTTTTCGTATTTCTAACAATCTCCCCCTAAGGGAGGTCACTCCAATTTACAAAAAATTTAAACTTAGCATACTATACTTTCACTTCGGTCTTGAGCTCGTAGTCATTAACTTCAATCATTAACTTGTGATTTGATGTAGTGATTATTGACTTTTGATGTGAGCTTGTTCCTTTATCTTGGCTTGAATGTAATCTTGAACACCCTGAGATCATCAACCAAGCATAATCTTGTTTCGCCATCTTGTAAACTTTGCCATCTTGTGAACTTGTGACTTCTGGACAGACATGCTCATACCTTTTTTGATTTGATAATCTTGAAAAGCTTTTAATAATGCATCTTTCTTGAATTTCTTTAACTTTAACACTTTGTCGCTTCAAGAAGGACGTACGGTATCAGAGTAGCGGAAGTCTTGAAACATGTACTTGAGCTTTCATGATGTCTTTATATTTTTCAGTCGGGTATGAGTATGTGGCTATGAATCTTTGTGAGACAGCTGGAATCAGGTACCTTCACCTCCATCTTTAAATATCCTGCATTAAAACAGTTAGCAATAAAGCGGGGGGGGGGGGGGCCGGGGAGGGGTCGAATTTTGCTTCGTCATGCGCGTGGGGTGGTTGGAGCTTCTTTTCCTTATTTCCGTTTTTTTTTATTTTTGCTAACCTTTGAATCTGTGAGGATCGACCTGTGATCAAGTAGATTCAATTTAAGAAGAATCTCCTTGACAGGATTTCCAGCTGAAATATCAAATCTTTCTAACACATATGTATCAGATTCATCAGACTCAGCATATTTTTATTATCAGAACGTCTCAAAGCAGACAGCACGATAAGAGTGAACCAGCAAGTTACTATCTCACCGATTGAAAAATAAAAAATTGATTTGAAAATCAATCGACGTGTCACTTGTAAAAGTGGTTTTATGACACCTCAAGAGTGTTAATCATTTCAAAATTTATCATCAATCATCAATTCATAACCTGAAACAAGTTTGATTCTTATAGAATTGCACCATCGTTTCTTTTCAGTTATTACAAGTTTGATTCATATAGAATCGCACAAGTCACGTACCATGAGCTTGTTTGATGTTGGCTCAAGCAGGATTTCCATCTTCATAGTGAATAAAATCACTCGGATGTTCTAGCAAAATCACAAGGATAATGCATATGACTCTTAATATGTTAACTTGTTATTCACATTGTATGACATAGCAAGCATAATTTGACAAGTGTCCTAATAAGATTTATGGATGATCTCTTTTGGCTCTAGACTCAATAGTGCACTTTGTTTTTAGTGATCGGAGGCTGGAGCAGACTGCCACCTTTTCAATATCAACTAACTCGGAGTGAGAAAGTCAATAGAAATGCGTATAATCTCTGTGAGAAATGAAACAAGAGTCTTTTGAGAGACCTTGAGTGGCTAGGGAGGGTTGTGCATAGCGTCACTGGGTCCATGACTGCCTTCAATGTCAGACAACACCTTAGTGTTTCCGACAGATTATGTATTAACCCGGTTTCTGCCTAAGTGTATGGAGGGCTTCTTTCTTTTCACCTTTTATCCTTACATTTCTTTTTCATTCTTCAACCCCTTCAATGCTTACCGAGACTTCATAACTAACACCTTGTTGGGTTTGTTCCAGTGTTAGCTCCATCTCAGTTGGCATTATTCCCGATTCTCACTTTTACTCCTTTTGTATCATACCTAAGGACTTCTACACTAACTAGTGGATATCCCTGGGTAGATCCTTCCGGTTATGATTGGATCATGGGATTTTGAATCCCTATGCCTAACCACCTTATAACTCCATAAATTTAAGTACATGGTCGATCTTTAGGGTATTCCATCATAATCAAAACCAAAATCATTGAAAAAATTCAATCAAAGTGTTTGATATAAATATCAAAAGATTTACACTTTGAGAGTTTTTCATCATCACTAAAAAGCTCCCCCTTAACATGTCTACCGAAATCATAGTACATATTAAGAGTTGAAGTGCATTAAGTCCATTTCATATGATCACATGTCAATGTAATTTATTCAGTTTAATCATATTTTCTCCCCTTATCCAAAATATTAATCCCTTGATATTTTGGATATCAATTGATTAAAGTTTTTCCACTGGGACCAAATGTTACATAAATCAATATTTAAGGAACATTTTAATGCTCCCCCTCAAGTTTTGAGGGTATATAAGACTATGTTGAGTATAATAATTTGAAAATTTTTGAATTTACTAAGAAATTCTTGAAAATTTTATACTCAAGCACACCTTATTTTCACCATAAGTCTACACTACATATATACAAATTCACAAGTTTATGATATACGAAATGACCTTTGAGATATGAACACAATATGACTAAGTCATATTGTTCTTTGCAGCAGTCTGAGGTCAGTTCCGTAGAGTCTACCACCAATGAATTTCTTTAAACTCCTCATCATCCTCCTTTCCTTTAGCAGCTTGTTGATGTCCTTGATCATGAAATAAGCTCTTTTCTTTTCCAAATTGCTCCATCTTTTCTTCAGCAAGTACTCAATGTCGATATTCTTAGTTATGTCTTCGAGCGAAGAAAGAAGTCTTGTTAACGTGCCATCACTGAACTTGTACAGTTCGCCGGAGCACATCAATCTGTTCCTCTTGTAGTCTTCGACATAAATGAATCCTTGAGGGTCTTTGTATGGAGTGTACGGGTGCCTTTTTTTGAGATCTGATCTTGTGGTATCAGGCTTGGTGACGTTGATCTTCTTTTGATAACTTTTAACTCCAAGTTGAAGATCCTCGACTAGCTTCTGAATAACTAGACTTCTGGTAAACATTCTTAGGGCTATAGCGAAGTCAGCAACATCATCCCCTGAAAGATTTGTGAGCCGATTCTAAACCACAAGAATTAACATATCCTTTATATCATTGATCTGAAGTCATATAAAGTCACCTTCCTTAAATCTGTATAATATGTTATCAGCTCTTCTTACTACAATCTCTTCCAAGTACCCGTATATATGTTTCCTCATAACCTTGACATGAGTGACTGTCAGAATACGTTTTGTAGAATATACATCTCCTCTTGATTGTATGCCTCTTGCATCCAATGTGAGATACCCCATAACGCATATCTATCATAAGCAAGTATAACAGGACTCCGTATGTTTAGAACCATGTCTTCAATGCCTGGTAGATCATACTTAGCGGCCTTTGTCTTAGTAGTAGACGTTGTGTATGTCATAGTCGAAATTCCTCCTTATAGATATTTAAGATCATTGTTGATGAAGAATTCAAATGGTACTCTTTGACGTTTTCCACGCTTGATCAAAGGAAGGGGTTTGGAAAGATCAAATGGATAGTCACCGCCTTCAGGATTTTCCCAATCAAGCTTTTCTGAAAGAGCCTTATAGCATTCTTCAAAGTCATATTCTAATTCAACATAATTATAGTGGGTGCCTTTGAGTAGTCTAAATGCTGGTCCTAGCAAGACTTCTTGAGTTAAATTCTTAATTTCAGGCCATTCAAGACGTATAAAGAGAAGTCTATTAGAGTGATCATCAATTCATCAAAGTCCTTCAATGATTTATCAGTAGAAGTGAAAGCTGCTAGAGTCATTAACCAATTTTGGGTTGGTCCTTCCTGAGTAGTCTTGCCAATATTCCAGTCAGGTTCAGTGGGTTCTTAAGGTGGTGTAGGTTTATTGAACCAGTCACGTCTAGAGGCAGTCTCATTCCTTGGTTCATCTTCATTATCACCCAGATTCCCTTCTTGATCTTGTGGCATGTCTGAGTCTGCAACCTTGAACACTAGTTCCTTTGATTGAACAGACTTTCCAGAAGATTTCGATTGAGACTTGGTGCCTTTGGAAGAGCCAGACGTTAAATCTTTCTTTTTCGGACCAGTGGTTGGTTTTGCATCTTTGCTTAGCTTTCTTTTCTTTAACCCTCGGTCTGATCCAGCGGAAGGGTCTTCATCTTTATCCTTGTCTTTTCGGCCACGCTTCAATGAATATACGTCATAAGAATAGAAGAAATATTTTTCGAGAGCGTAAGATTTTTTCAAACCATCATAGCAATCTCGATGTTTGGGAGCCGTCAGATATGACTCACTTTTCTCCATCTTGTCAAGAAGAATCTTCTTTAACTGAAATTCAGTAAGTGTAGAAGCAGCCTCATAAGTAGATTGTGGTTGAGAAGACACCTTTGCTAGAGTAACTTCATCACGTGATTCTTTAATCAACTTTTCGATCACAGGTGGAGCGAAGTTAGACACTTCCTAGGGTAGAATCTGAGGCAGCTGATTTTTTACTTGCTCTTTGATTCTTGCCGTGAGAGACTCTGAAAGGAAGTTTATGAATTCTTCTCTGGTTTCTCCCAACCTTGTGTCTAGATGTTCATCAACTAAAGATGTTACTTGAGTGTGTAGAGGGTCCTTTTTAATTTCAGCAACTTCTTTTTCCAATGCTATTATTCTATCGTTGAATCGAAAGACTGATGCGAAGTCAGGAAGTGTTGATAGAGGATTTGTAGTTTCAATTGTCGGTGTTGGAATAGGCATTGTTAGTATTGGTGGAGGAGTGAAGGTTTGTGATGATTGAGGAATGTTTGTGAGTACAGGTGATGATTCAGTGATAACAGAAACCGGTATTGTAAGAAGAGTGGGTGCCTGAGTTCTCGAGACTTCATGGTGGACATGAACATCTAGTGGAGAAACAATTTCTGCATCAGTATGAAGAATATCTGGAAAATTTAGGAATTTTGAAGCCAAGTCGGATGAACAAGAAGAACTAGTAGCAGGAACTTTAGTCTTCTTCGTAATAGTAGAAATTGTCACATGAGCATCTTCAACAACTTGTTCTTGAGTAGTCTCTAAATTTTCATTCCCTTGTTGAGCGTCAATCATTTCAACATCAGCACCTTCACCTTGAACAACCTCTTTACCAGTCTGAGTGGGCTCTTCCAATCTTGCGTCTACATCATCATCAAATTGGTCGGTAGTATCATCCATTCCCTTATCTTCATCACTTTCAATCTCATCATCTTCAGATTCATTTTCTTGATCAACTTCCTCCTCTTCTTGATTATCATCATCAGATTCTTCATCTTGCTCTGAATCAGATTCTTGCTCTTCACTTTCATTCTCCTGTCCACTGCCTTCATCACTTGCCTCTTGTTCGTTGTTGCTTTCGTCTTCATCATTACCCTGAGACTCAGATTCACTCTCAGTAAAGTCATCTTCTGTCACATCGGGAACCCCTGGTTTATCACCAGTTCCTTCACTTATGACGGTAGGAGTGATCTTTTCAACACTTAGAGGTTTTTCAGCAACTGTACCAGAACCACTAGGATATGTCTTATGAAAGTCCCTTAAGCTCTTTTTCCTTACTTCTTTCAACTGAGCTTTTTCAGCCAAAGCTACTTCAGATAACAGATCAATACCTTTTCCATGTGAAACATCCACCTTTTTCCTTTCCTGTAGACTTAGTCTTCATTGGAGTCTCTCTAAAGACAATACCTGCAGCTGGAGTAGTTAAAGATTTCTTGGCAGATCTCTTAACTCGTTTGCCTTTCTGGACAGGTTCTTCATCTGCTTGGACAGGAATACTATCTTTCTTAGATGGAGACGCTTTCTTGAATTTCTAGCAATCTTGGGAGGTACAACACCTGTAGCATGGCCAAGATAAGTCTTGTAAGCCTTGAATTCCTTCATCTCAGGACTGGTCAAACATTCAGGTAGAACAACTCCATAGATCTGAGATGATTCTTTTGCAGAGATAAATCTTAAGGAGGTAATTAAGTAGTCATCTTTGGAGGTGTGCATCCTAATTTTTCTCTCCAGGAGATTAACTTTTCTTGAATAAGAAAGTGGTGAATGATAACTTTGGTGAAACGAGGGTAGTACATCTTTTCTTGCTTTTTGTAGACTCTGTTTTCAATCTGGTAGATTAAGTCTTCCCATAGTAATTCCACATAGTCTACATTTTTCTGATGGAACATACCCTAAAGGATTTGAGCTATGGAGAGACGAAGCTTGTCAAGACCACTAGTCTTTCCAGATAAACTACGGTTGATAAGAGCAGCAAAAGTTCTCCAGGGTTGATGCATCTGATCGACAACAACATCATTGAGTGAATTGATCTCCCCAGTATGACAAAGTTCTCTTAAGAAAGACACAATGTCTTTTTCATAAGGAAGGGGATCAAATTCTCTACCATGTACTCTTGGGAAAATCTAAAAGATATCTCTGAAGACTTCCAAAGTAAGCTTGAATTGTTTCTTCTTGTCAATCTTGAATCTGTAGAAGGTGGCATGCTTGTACACGGAATTCCAGAACTGGTGCATGTACACTTCAGGGACATCCGCAGTGATGAGAAATGCAGGATAGTATAGAGTGAGAGTGATAGTATCCAGAACGACTTGAAATGTTGGTTCTCTTAGTGTCAACCCGCGAGGGATTCTTCCATTGCATTTTCCGATATCAATTCTGTTTTCTTTGGGAACAAACTCAAGATCAAGCTTGGTTTGTTGAGCAGTGATGGAAGACATGATTCTGCTAAGATTTGTCACATACAATTCATATACAAACAAATTTATATATAGAACAGACAGACAATTTAGACCATGATGCACGAATATTGATGCAGGGCAGGATTTACAACAGGGGATAGGCTAACACATACAAGGCAACAAATTGATACACGTGCACACAATGCAAAGAACTAATACACATGCAAACAATTCAGAGAATTGGTACACATATACACAGGATAAGCACACATACTCATGTATCACTTAATTATAGGTTAATTGTTGAAATCAAGGCAATCACTTAAGATATCTAAGGAAAATTACACCTAATTTAATCACTAAGTGACAATTATGCAGTTGGATTACCAAGATTAAAAAAATCAAGTATATATCGCCTGAGTTAACTAAGCACGTATAGTTCGCATGTGTTAACTAAGCATGTATAATTCGCTTGTGTAACTAAGCATGTATAATTCGCCTGTGTAACTTAAGCATGTATAATTTGCCTGTGTAACTATTGAACATATAGTTCGCCTATTTTTTATACATACGTATTGTTCGCCTGTGTATATAGGAGCGTATAGTTCGCCTGAATAAGTCCTATGTATTAATCGCCTGTGTAACCACAAACATATATCTTGCTTGCTTTAATTCAATGTATTGTTCGCCTGAGAAAAAATCATTTAAGTATAGTTCGCCTGAACAAAAAGATTTCCAATTTTTTTCCCTTTTAAGCCACACAATCTATCACAACTTGGTCACATAGCATTTAGGAGACATTCTAACATCTTTTCAACATGAATTTACCACAAAAATCTTGAATTTTGACTTGTTCGAGTCATAAGAACACGAAAAATCCAAAATAGACAAGATACATCATACAAACACTTTTAATGACACACAAATGCATTCAAACATTCATTATAATAGTAAACAACCCAAACCCACAAACTTTTTCAAGTTTATACCCATTTTGAATAATTTTCGACATCAAGAATTGAGCAAAACGCATGAATGAGTTATCCCTATTAAAAACTGGTATGGGTACAACAACTAGACCCCTAAGCGACCAAAACCCCTCTGTCAATTTAACATTGCATCCACTTTTTAAGGTGTCTCATTTTAGGTCGATTTTAGGTTTTTCGAGCACAATTCCAAGGTTTGGTTAGGTTATATGGGCATTATATCATTAAAACACGAGTACCTTAAGCTTAAAACGAAGATTGAGCAGATTCTTAAAAGTCTTGTAGATTAACAATGGAGGAAAAAGGTGTGTGTGAGTTTGTTCGAGTGATGAACAAGAGCGGGCAAGGGGGTTTTTGTTTAAAATCCTTTTTGGGTTTTTGACAGAAATGCCCCCTGGGGTTTAATGGAGTTTCTAATTTTCTTTTAAACTTTTCCTAAGGCAAACTAAGTTTCCTAAATTGCAAAACTAGCCCTTAAGGTTTAGCCATCAAGAAATAAATTTACATTTTGCATTAATACCCCAACAAGATTAAACATATATCAAACAAAGCCCTATTAAGTTGACATTTATCAAATCCCCTTTAATTATTCACCCGACACCATTAAAACCTTTTCCGATTGACACCTTATTAATTATAAAGAAGATGATTTTGACAGTTTCTCCTCCTTAAATAATGACCCGTTTTCTATTGAAAGAGCTGTAGTCGTTATTTGATGGTTCAAAATTGTCTTAGAAAAATAATAATCTGATGAATATGAAAGATGATTATTTTATATTTTGAAAATCAACACCCAAGAAAATAAGATTTCTCTTATTTTGACACGTAAGCGCACTGACACGTACACTTATAGAATATACGAAGCACGGGTTGTGATGCAAAGTAATCACAAGCCTTTGAATGAATATAAAGTAATTCATTCCCGAGAAAAATAAATTTCCCGTTGTGAGGTCAAGTTGTCTTTTTGACGACATACTTGCCTTGAAGATGATGACCGGTTACTATTAGAAATAATAGCAAGCCATTTTGGCATGTTTTGAAAGCTTTTTGAAACTTCTGCTCGAACTTCATTTACAGTCTCGTATCATTATTAAATGACATTTCTAAGGCCGTAAATGTTATTGATTTTCAAAAGACATGCCAGAGATACATATTTTTATATTTTTCTGATTTTTTAAAAAGAAAAATCTTTTTGAATTTTTTATGTAAAATTTTAAAATTTTATAAAATTTTGAATTTTTTATGCCAAAGATCATTTCTTTTGTTTTTGTAAAATTTTATAAAAGAAAAATCATTTTGAATTTTTTATGTTTTCATATATACATATATACAGGATATGAATTACCACCATCACTCGTCCGTTTCCTCTGCCAGACGTTTCAGGGTTTCTGGAGACATGCTTCTCATACCAAGCTTATCGATCAAGAAGTTAAATCTCTCTCGAGGAAACGGTTTAGTAAAGATGTCAGCCAGTTGGTATTCAGTCTGGACAAAGTATAGCTCCACGATTCCATTCTCCATTTGCTCCTTTATGAAATGGTAGCAAATATCGATGTGCTTAACTCTTGAATGTTGAACATTGTTGCAGCATAAAGCGATCGCACTCTTGTTGTCGCAGTACAGAGGAATCTTAATGAATTTAAAACCATAGTCTGTTAGTTGTGAACGCATCCGTAGGATTTGTGAGCAACATCCAGACAAGGCAATATATTTAGCCTCTGTACTCAATATGGCAGTGATATTTTGTTTCTTTGACGGCCAGCTGACAAGTTTATCTCCTAAGAACTGAGCGCTTCCCGATGTACTACGTCTAGTGTCCTGACACCCCGCGTGATCGGCATCTGCATAAGCTGTGAGTGACATATCGGTATCCTTCAAGTACCATAGACCCATGTGAATGGTTCCGTTAAGGTATCGAAAGATCAGTTTCACCGCTTATAAGTGCTTTTTGGTAGGCTTAGCCTGATACCGGGCACATAAGCAGACATCATGGTTAAGGTCAGGTCTAATGGATGTAAGATACATTAAGGATCCAATCATGCCACGGTAAAGTGTAGCATCAACTGGTTTCCCTTGTAGATCTTCATCCAATTTCTTGTTTTCAATCATGGGTGTGTCGACAGAATTAGTAGAATGCAAACCATATTTTTTAACAATTTCAGAAGCATATTTAGATTGGTTTATAAAGATGCCTCTAGGACTTTGAGATATTTGTAATCCTAAAAAGAATGACATTTGCCCCATCATCGACATCTTGAACTTATTGGTCATCTGATTAACAAACTCATCACACATGATTGTATTAGATGATGCAAATATTATATCGTCAACATAAATTTGTACCAGTAATATGTCGTTTCCAGCATGCCGTGTGAAGAGTGTTGGATCAACTACACCATTGGAGAATTATTAAGAGATGAGAAAGCTTGACAACATATCATACCATGCACGTGGTGCTTGTTTTAGACCGTAAAGAGCCTTTTTGAGCTTGTACACATGCGATGGGTTATCCTAATCAACAAATCCTTCTGGTTGAGAAACATAGACCTCTTTTTTGAGCTCGCCATTTAAGAAAGCTGTTTTGACGTCCATTTGGTAGATTGTCATATTCTTGTGAGCGGAATTTGCTACGAAGATACGAATGGCCTCTATTCTAGTAACCGGTGCAAATGATTCCTCGAAATTCATACCCTCTTCTTGTCTGAATCCTTGAGCAACTAGTCGAGCCTTATTCTTTAGTACCCCACCAGATTCATCTGTTTTGACCTTATAAATCCATTTGAGTTTGATCAAGAACTCGTTATCTGGACACGACACCAATTCCCAAACTTCAAGTCTTTTAAATTCATGAATTTCTTCTTGCATTGCATCGATCCGTGACGGTTTGGTCATTGATTGTTTAAAGTTCTTGGGTTCTACTGAAGTAAGGAAGGCATCAAAATAACACCACATGGCATCAGTTTCGAGTTGCTTTCTCTTAGATATAGAGCGAGAAGGATCTCCGATTACATTTGCTATTGGATAATCCTTAGTCGATATACCAAGGTGTTCAAATGGAGTGTGGATTTGTCTTATATTCGATGATGATCCTTGAGAAGTCGAGTCTTCATTAGGAGATTCATTAAGTGGATTATCATGAAAAGTTGGTATTTTTGGTGATTCTTCAAAACCTTGAGAAATGATTGGAGAATGTTCTTGTTCTTGTGATGAGGGAATACTTGTTGATGGAGAATCTTGATCAATGGAAGTTGACACAGGAGAATCAGCTAATACTTCAGCTCTTGGAGCAGCAACTTCTTGAAATGGAGAAACAGCAATTGGTGAAGGGTTAAAGTATTCATCAAACATTGGTCAAAACAACCGATCCCAATCATCTCTTATTGGTGGCAAGCAAGGTTGTTGAGAAATGGCGTTTTAACCGAGTCCTGTACTGGATGTAGCAGGAGTCATTCCTGGAAGCCCGGGTCCTAAATTGAATTGTTTAGAAGCCATAGCTGTTAGCTCATCGAACGTTACATGAATTGTTTCATTAATTATCCGAGTCCTTCTGTTGTAGATTCTAAACGCTTTCTTTATAGCCGCGTAACCAACGAAAATCCCATTGTCTGCTTTTGCATCAAATTCACCCAGATCCTCATGGTCATTGGTAGGATAACAAAGCGAACCAAAGACATGAAAGAATGATAAGTCCGGTTTCTTATCTTGCATGAGCTCGTATAGAGTTTTGTTGTATTAGAGGCGTATCAAAGAACGGTTTTGGGTGTAACAAGCAGTATTGATAGCTTCGGCCTAGAGAAATAATAGAGCTTTAGAAAATATCAGCATAGTTCGAGCAACTTCTACAGGAGTTTAATTTCGCCTTTTGACAACACTGTTCTGCTGTGGAGTACGAGCTACAGAAGTTTGATGCGTGATGCCAACATTTTCATACCATTCACGAAGTGTCTGATTGACAAATTCGGTTCCATTATCTGTTCGAACATTCCAGACTGTGGCTTTCAAATGAACTTGAATGTTTTTAATACATTTGATGATGGCCGCAGGAGCTTCATCTTTTGTCTTCAAAAATCCGACCCAAGTAAATCTTAAGTAATCGTCGACTATCACTAAGATATACCTTTTCCCGTTAATACTAGCCACACGCATCGGGCCACACAAATCCATATGCAAAAGATATAGTTTCTCTTGATTATTGTCTTCAGCTTTGGGTTGATGAGAGGATTTTTTACTTTTTCATAATGCACAAGCTGAACACAAATGATCTTTCTGAAATTTAAGTCTTAGAATTTCACGTGCAAGACCGTCTTTAGCTAGCTTGTTCAAAGTACCGAAGTTAAGATGAGATAAATGACGGTGCCATAACCAGCTCTTAGTCTTTGACGCTTTTGATAGAAGACAGATCGGAGATGATTTAAGCATGTCATCAAGAGAAATTGTGTACAAATTTGTGTCTCGGGACCCTGAAAGTAGATCAACACCTTCTAAATTTCGAATAAAGCAAGTGTTTTTCCGAAATGCAACTTCAAGATCTTCATCACAAAATTGGCCAACAGAAAACAAGTTATGTCCAAGTCCCTCAACATAGTATACCCTTGAGATAATAACGTTTCCCAGCTGATAGTCACCATACCCTATAATCCTTGCAATCTGGTCGTTCTCAAATCTAACAGTACCCAAAAATTTACTGACAAAGTTCATGAGCTGAGAGCGATTCCCTGTCATGTGTTTTAAGCATCCGGAGTCCAGATACAAGAGTACAATCTGGACAACCTGTCATGACAAGAGAAGAAGACGATGGAATATTTGTTGCATTGGATCCCCTAGTTTAATTGGGTTCCGAGTGGTTAGCATTCTTAAATTCTACAATCTTAGCTATTTTACTCGAACCTATGTTTTTAACATTTTTGGGTTTCCTGCAATAGACTTTTATCTCTGGTTTTTGTATTTCATCTTAGTGGGAAGTGGTTTGCTTAGGAGGCACTACGTTAGTTGAGGTGAACCTAGTTAAAAGGCACTAGTTACCAACTATAGTGGAAGTTCTGCCTGTTGGTTTCCACTTAAATCCTACTTCAGTGAATACATGACCCGTAGGTTTCTAAACATTTTGTTTTCTATGTTTCTTAGCAGATTAGTACGGTTATTCCCATTTTGCACAAGATCAAGAAGACATTTATCATGAACACCATCAAACATCGATTTATTACAAGTAGCACGGAGAATTTCAAAATTCATTTTTAACAGTGAATGCTTAACATCAACATCACAAATAGGCTTAACAACACGATTCACTTTCCTAGGTTGGGCTTCTACTTTATTCTTTTTGTTCCTACTTAGTGTTTGCGAGATCCTATCATTCTTTTTATTGCTTGGAGGCTTTGATCCGTAATTACTAGTAGAACACTTCACTCCTGTAGAAGACAACACAAGTGTGTTAGAATCTGATGTATTAGAAGACTCTACCTGTTTAATGTTGCTTGAGGATGTGAGAGGTTCAGTAAACCTAACTTTCTTGACATTATTCATGGGTTTGACAGTAACCTTCTTAGCACTATGTGTTATCGCATTAGGGCACGTATCTTGAACATATACAAACAACTCCTGAATTCTTGTGGCATACTTACAGGCAAAGTCTAACTCGCTATCTAAAGGTTGTTTCGCCTTAGCTTGTTCGACTATTTCCCAAGAATATTAGCTTGTTCTTGAGTGTTCCTAAGATAGTCTATGTGAACTTCCCTATTTTGCAATAACCTATGAGGCAACGGTTCTAAATCAAGCTTGAACATGCCTGGAGCAATAGTGGTGGCAGAAGGTGTGTGAACAACATTTTCAACAATTTCTTTCCTTTTTGATTTTTGTAAATCATTTTTAATGATGTTATCACAAAAACCTTATCTTGAATTTGAGCTTTTAAATCCTCATTTTTCCACAGATTTTAAGTTTAGTTTGTTAATTAAAGAGTCACTTTGTTCTTTATGACGAACACGTGTCTGCTTGATTGAGTCAAACTGATCTTTAAAAACTTGTTTCACATGATTAATTTCATTATAAAGACGCTCGTTCTCTAACAGTAAATTGGCCACACTATTTTCCAATTCTTCATTTATAGGCCGTTCTCTAACAAACCAAAAAGGCTTGTTCAGCTGATATTTCTTGTTGTGGAGAAAAACGTTTTTCAAAATCATCAGTTAAGCTATTTAAATTTTCATAATCGATAGGTTTGTGAGAAATTTTCTTTGCAATAACTTCAGGATCTTTTGCTTTTTCAGACATTTTTATCGACTCTCTTCTTCCAAAATCAATGTTTCTTCATCATCAATCACAGGCATAGCAACATGTGTATTAGACAAAACAACACCATCATACAAGGGTGGTTTCATTCGCTGATGTAACACCCCCAAAATGGGTCGCAGCGGAAATATGGGTTGGCGAGTGTTACTTCATAGATCAATAGCACAAGATATGAGAACAATCTCTATATGAGTCGTTAAAATTGATACATTGGCTTAAATAGACTTGTTTGTTACAATAGCCGAAGCTTAAATAGTTCATCCATGAAAAGTAAAGATTTTAAGACATAACAAATATTCCCAAAATGTAATGCATCCAAATCTTTATAGTAATGACTCCAAAATGATGACCACCAATGTATCCTTGTTTCTCGTACCTTATTGACCTGAGAAAAACATGCTTTTAAAAAGTCACATAAATTGGTGAATTTAACAGGGTTTAGTAAATTTATAAAGTAGACCACAAGATTATCCAAAGTAAGACCATTAACACATGCAATAACTTAAAAGTAATTACAGTGCAGCTAAGGATCATGACACCGAAGCTCGACATATATGTAAGAGCAATTTAATGCAACAAATGTGCCCATGTAGAATGTTCAACCCGCAAACATCCAAATTGTTCCGACATGTATACTTTCGTTGGTTTTCGCAGTACCTCCTAAATTGATTGAGCGCTACTTCACCCAAAAAAAAAAAAAAAAAAAAAAAAAAGAATCGCACGGGATGTCAATCCCAAATATATCTATCATAACATCCGCGCTCGCTAACTAGAATTGACAGTTCATGATAGTGGCAATAGTGGGTTTCGCTACTTAGGCCAACTCGTAATATGTTTAAAAGAGTACTTGTGTCCAAATGTAAAATGATGCATGTTTCTCACCCCAAAGTTGTAAAACAATGTAATTGTATAAAAGCGGGGCTATGAACTCACCGTAAGTGAATGATTGATTATCTAAATCAAGTAAGTGAATCGCCTCGGCAATTTGAATGCAACCTAATTAATTATAGGCCGTATGAGTATAATGTATTTCATGAAATTAAAACATCACATGTCGCATAGTTACACCACCACCTAATAGTTTTTATTAATTCTTTAAAAGTTAAAACAATAATTAACTCGTACTTTATTAAATTAAAGCATGTATACTTGTACTTGTAAAGAAAATATTATTTTTATTTACTAATGTATCATTTGAAAAATGTATGATTTAATAATGATATTTCATTATTAATTTAATTGTTTTATAAAAGATTGTATAAAAATAAAAGTAATGCGCGCGAGTTTTAAAACTTCATATCTTTATCGTTTCGACTCCGTTTTATACGTTTCTTATGTCCACGTCTCCGTATTAAAATAAGTTATCAAAATATCATATTTATAAGATTTAACCCACTGATGAACAGTAACTTTTACTGTTCATCACAGTTTATATAAACTATTTTTATAAAACTAATTATTTATAACTTGATTAAATCATAATTCGCTCGTTATAGCTCCGTTTCTCGAGATCCTTATGTCCTTGGATTAGTATTAAGAAAATTTATCAATTTATTATATTTATAAAATTTTAAAAGACCGACTGATGAAACATAACTTTTACTATTCACTCAGTTTACACAACTAAAAAAATATTTTTATAAAGTTAATTATATATAACTTGTAAATGTCGTAACTTGTTCGTTATAATTTCGTTTTTTGAGTTCCTTACATGCTCACGATCCTTATAAAGAGCACTATTTTTATAAAATATAAAACATAGGGTTTATAATTCGAATTCCAACAATAGGTAATTAAATAAAATTAGGGTTTTCAATTTAATAAGTTAGTTTGTAATTATTTTTACTTTATTCCACATGTATTTAGTCCTCTAAATGTCCATGTCCTTTGTCCATATGAAATCATCAAATACTTTAAATGACTTAAAAATGAAACTAGGTGGTGATTAACTAATGCAACAAATATGTATACAATAGAAAATAAATAAATGAGTAATGAAAACTTTAAATAGACCTTATAGAAATCAAGTAGGATGATGAACACAAGATATAAACCCCAATCAAGCTTCCAAAATCAAAACCCTAAATATGTTTTCTTGATAAAACCTTGTTAAACCCGAATCCAAACTTCCCAACACCTTGAGTAGTCTTAGGTAACCTTAGAATGAACACTTAAATGCTTGGAATACCTTGGTTGCAAAAATTAAAATGAAACCCTGAAAGTTTAAAGTGTGCCGTGGGTTTTGAGTCCAAATGAGGGAGTATTTGCTTTGATTTTTCTTGAATGAGTGTGTAAGAGTATTAAGGACTTAGGGCTTGCTTTATATAGCAACTTGGAAAACCATAAACTAGCTAAATGAAACCATGGAAGCTTAGATGGTTTAAGGACAAGTTGTAAGAGACCTCTCCTCCTCCCTAGGCAAGGGATTCAGCAAAAGGACACCATAGGACAAGGGATTAGACAATTACTAGTAACTTGGGTCCAAGTACCACTTTGTGTAAGGATTTACAAGTTGTAAGAAAGGTTTAATAGGAATTAAATGAATTATTTCATGTATAAGAACCCATGTCCGGTTCTAAGATGGTATAAGTGAGAAAAATAATTAAATTTTGAGTATTGGGTATAAACGTGGGTATTTGTTTAAGTGTAGATAGGTAAAGGTGCTTCCGGGTACGACCGAATGTAATTTATTGCGAAACGTAAGCGTTTTACGTAACCAACAAAAATAAATTATGAAAAGTTATAAATTATACTCCTAATAATCATATAACACTTGCTTGATGTCAACTTTAATTTGTTTGATGTCCGTTTACATTGATCATTGATTTTTAGTTTACGCGATTTAACTATAAGATAATAATTAAAAGCGAACGCGTAAAACTCTAAAAATAAATAATGGAATTTATTAAAGTTGTAAATAACCTGAAAATGAGAAATGTTACATACTTTCTGGATCAAGAGACACAAATTTGTACACCATTTCACTGGATGATATGTTAAAGTCTTCTCCAATCTGTCTGCTATCTAAAGCCTCTACTTTTCCCCCGGGAACTGATCTATCGCGTTCCCAACTTGAACTCAGGTACCTCTCTTGGAGTTCCATCTGAACTTTGATTAGGGATATTACACTTTCGCCTTAGCTTCTGATCTCACAGCTCCAAGATTTACACTTGTTTCTTCGAAACAAAGTGGAGTTTATCATCAATGTGTATTTCATCTAACGGAACCGCCAACGGCTCGTCAGATAAACACTTCTTTAGATTGGATACATGAAATGTGCTATGAACCCTGCTTAACTGTTGAGGTAGTTCGAGTCTATAAGCAATGGTTCCCACTTTGGCTAACACCTTGAAAGGTCCGATATACCTCGGTTCACTTTCTCCCGTTTTCCAAAACGTAGACGACCCTTTCCAAGGTAACCTTTAACATAACTCGATCACCAACCTGAAACTCTAAAGGCTTACGGCCTCACATATCGGCGTAACTCTTTTGCCATCAACGAGCAGCTTGCATTCTCTCTTAATTTGGACAATTCTCTCGTTGTTTCATGAAACAAGTTCTGGAGGACACTGTGAGCCTGAAGCATACTCCGACCTCAGCCCAACACACAGGGACCGACACTTTCGCCATAAGTTCCTCGAATGGGAGCTTTAATATACTATCGTTGTATGCTGTTGTTGTTCGAGAAATTCAATCAGTCGGTAAGTCTCCTTCCCAACATTCGCGCGGAAATCTATCACGACAATGGTCGTGCTCGCACTTGACGCGAAGTGGCAGTATTTAAAAGAACCACATGACTTAAATTTGGTTAATAATAATATTGTATGTAATAAACCGAAGCCCGAAATAAGACCTTCTGGATCATGGTGAGCTCGCATACCGATGTAACAGTCGATTTAAGAGAAGTGGAGGGAGGAAAGAATAATAATAAAACTGTGGGCCGATAAAAGTTTACAGCATCTTGCCGGCTCACACCGAGGTGTTTCTAAGTACTTCTAAATAAGGCACATAGTAATAATAATCCTAGACTGATAAAAGTTTGGCTACATCTTGCCCCGGCTCAACAGCCAGATGTTGTAATCCATTCTAAAAGTGGTCGGAGGAAATTACCGAGGTCGAAATATGTTTGCTGCATCTTGCCGGCTCACAACCAATGTTGCAGCCTTCTAAAGGACCGAGGTTTAATAATGTTGCAATAATAATAAGTATAAAGCCAAATTTCAACTCCAGGGTTATCTAAATAAAGCCTCCGTCTCTGGACTCGTAGTTGAGTTGTTGCGGATGAAATAAAAAGGATAACCCCTAAATCCATAGGCGAATTTAGAAACCTAAATGTGGACCTTAATTCCAACACCATATCGTCTCTTTAGGAAAGGATTTCAAACTAATTGTGGTCTAAACCGGGTTATTTTATTTAAATAAGGACATAATTTATTTGTCAGCACAAAACTAAAAAATCCTAGAGAATTATAGTGAATAAGTGGAGCGAAAAGTGTTAAGACTATACTTTACACAATAAGCATTATGAGTAGTGTTACATCTAATCTATATTTTAAAACTGTATTTCGGTTTAAGCTTAGTTGGGGATTAGTGAAAATCAAGAATACGAATTCCATTTATTAAAGCTTTTAAATACTTTTAATTTAAATGTTAACTTAGTTTTTATTCAATAAGAGGTTAAAACTGGGGCGCTTTTGAAAAAATATTTTTAAACCTTCTTAATGGACCAATTTCTGATGCTATGTTTGATTGTGAGGGTCATAATTAAAAAGAGGATAATTATTTAATTTTCCGGGCGTGTTTAATTTACATTGCCGTGTGGGGACCAGCAATGGCTTAGTGGTGTGGAATTTTGATATGTGCTAAACCACACATCATTTGTACCTCGGAAAATGCTAATAAATGGACTAAAACACTAAAATATGGATAAATATGTCGCAAATATGTTTGTATTATGTTTTTATGTCTTACAGGTATAAAGGATTGAAAACAAAGCAAAAACAGTAATTTTCGGGTGACTTTCGACAATGTTTTTACGTTTATCGAGGTCAAAACCGATCGATAATTTACCTCGATCACTATCATTGAAAGGAAGCAACAAATTATGAGTCCAACGTACCGCCGTTCATATTTGAACACTTTTATTTGAACCTTTCGCCCCTGTTTGAAAACCGTTTGAATACAAGTAAAAATTGAACCTGGCCAAAAGAGGGTTATATATTAAATTTGGTGTAATATAAATGAAACACTGCCTAGCGCAGTTGGTTTCATTATATGAGTTAAAACTCATACCAAGAGGTCGTATAATTGAACCTTTTCATGTCTTTTATGAAAGAAATCCAATTAAGGTTATTTACCTTAATTGAACCTGGCCAAAAGAGGGTTATATATGTTGTAAGAGACCTCTCCTCCTCCCTAGGCAAGGGATTCGGCAAAAGGGCACCAAGGACACCAAAGGGTACCAAGATTAGACAATCTTTAGGAATTAGGGTCCAAGGTACATAAGAGTAAAAGGAATTTTACAAGTTGTAAAAAGAATTAATAAGGATTTAAATGAATTAATTTCAAGTTTAACATGCTATAATCCTTTTTTGAATGATATGAAGTGAGGAAAATTAAAATAAATATTGAGTATTGGGTGATAAACGTGGTATTTGTTATGAGTGCAGATGGTAAAGGAGCTGTCGGTACGACCGATAAAGATAATATTATATTCGAAACGTAAGCGTTTTACGTAACCAACAAAAATAAATTATGAATAAGTTATAAATTTATAACTCCTAATAAATCATATAACACTTGCATGATGTAAACTTTAATTCGAATTTGTGTCATTTACATTGAAACGTGATGGTGATTTTTATAGTTTACACGCGATTTTACTATAAGTTAATAATTAAAAGCAACGGCGTAAAACTCCAATAAATAAATAACGGAATTAATAAAGTTGTAAATAACCTGAAAATAGAAATTTATAATATTACTTTCTTGGATAACCCTAATCATAATCATATACAAACGACCTAAAAGATGACGTTTATGATTCAAATATATGTTATCATTCTTTCAAATCAGAGTTTTACAAAGGCAGGTCAAAAATCTAGAAACACATAAAATGTGAAATGATAACAAGTTTTAGCCATCTTCAATGTCCATGGAGCCTACTCCAATGCTATAAGTTATGATCCAAATACCTAGATAAACTGCATAAAAGGGTCAACACAAAGGTTGAGTGAAATTCATAGGTTTAAAATGTAGATAGTTAATACAAGTTAAATGGAAATAATTGTATTGAAGGGAAATTATTATGGGGAACATTATTATTGCATCTAACTTCATGACTCAATACATTAACAGTGAAATCACCATAGTTGATATTGGTAGTGACATATGTCCGCCGGGGAAAAGTGTAACTTTTGCCAAGGTTAACTATTGAGGGCAAATATAGTGCGTTTTGGCTACCCCAAGCATTGGTATACAACTTGGGAGCCGGTCACCCCCAATAGATCTATTCAACAATATTCGCGTTCACATCTTTATAGAAATTTGAGTTTCGCAAAGCAATTAATTAATGATTCCATTTATATGGAAATATTGGCAGCTGTGAAGCTACTTAGGCAATAATATATCTGGATAGCATACATTTAGAAAACACTTGCATACATGGTTTCATAATCAGGTAGTCACAGGTATATAAAGTATTCAAAAGAAATGAAATATGGGTTATTAAAGATTCAATTTAAGCCTGAAAAGTAATCACATTGTTATAAAGAAAATAAGTATATAAAAGAGATTGTAACCAAGTCCATGTAACCCCCTCCTCGATGTTTATAAAAGCAAGTAAATAGTAAAGAGCGAGTCTTATGTATCTCACCTGATAGGTTAGATGTAAAAAATATTTCAGAAATGAATCTGAAGACCTTATCAACAATCTAACAGGGAATGATAAAAAAGCAAAAATTATAGTAAACAGTCCACGTCACGCAACCTGAGTAAAATATTTGTTTGAGTCTTATAAGATTGTACTCTAGAACTTTGGTTCAGAGAGTCTAATATTGTTATGAGTTTGATTGGAAAGTTTGGAATTATTGTATCACCGTTCGGGCCATCATAATTCAAAAGTCATTCAGTAAACATTTGAGGAGCTAGGCACTTTAAATCGTAAACCCAACAACTCAGTCAGAACATAATACCAAAATGAAACCTCTTAATATGAAGCTCCCTAGTATTGTGATAACGAAGAAAAATAAATAAAAAAATTTTCAGCATTTTAAGCGTTTAATCAATAATTGAAATGATAAGCACGAGTAAGCGTTAATTAAAGTTATGTCTTGTAAGGTTTTAAACATGATTTTATACTTTTTCAAAATGTTACATTTTAGACCCTTGAGTTTGAAAAGTGGCAGAATTTACCCTTGGAGTTTGCACTTTTACGACTTTGGTCCTTCAACTTTAAAAGATATACCAAGTAAACCTTGTACTTTGGAAAGTGACATAATAGACCCTGTAGTTATAAGTACTTTGAGATAAAATGAACATTTTTTATGCCCTATTAGTTACAAGAGTTTTCTCGAAAGTTACGATATATACCCCTGCAATGGGATAATATTTACAAAACATGTCCAAATTGCCATGCAAGCTTATTTTTGATATTAGCAGGTTATAGCTTGTTAATATAAGCTAAAATATGAAGGTTTAACATAACGAAAGTTTAAAATAACGATTCGTTAAGCTAGGAAGCAAAACGGGTCAAATTAGGGTTTCAAAACGTAAACGCGCGGTTTTTAAGATCAAATTCCTTCAATAATCAATAAAGTGGTTATATTAACATTAATTAAGCATGTTAGGATGGATTATAACAATATTTAACCATTATAACATTTAGTTTTAAGAAAAACGTAAAATTAGGGTTTCGGGTGTACGGTTTTGGATCAAAATGGAAAATGAGCATGAATTGAGTTATGAAACTTTAACAAGAGTTTATTTAGGATCATATGAACATTATAAGAGTGTAGGAGCAGAAGTGGAACATCCAGAACCTGGGTTTGAGCTTATAGCTTGGAAATGGGTCGAAATCGGGACTTTTAGCTTCGTACGCCTAGAATAACGACTCCCGGACTTCTTTTCTTGGTTTCTTTTGCTTCACTTCTATTCTTGAGACTTCTTAGGATCCCTTAGGATCTTCTTAGAGCAAAGGATTGCTGCTATGATGGGTTATAGAGGAGGAAGTGGGGGATGAGTTGAAATGAAGGGTTATGCACCCCTATTTATAGTATTTCGACCCTTAGAGGCCAAGAATCTTAGGGATTAAGGTTAGGACAGGTGGGGGTGATGTGGAGAAGCTAGGGGCTGAGTTGGAGGGGCTATGGTGCAAGGTGGAAGCTTGTGGAGGTGTTTATGGTGGTGGTGTAGCCGTGGCATACCTTAGGGACAAAGGAAGGAGATGTGGCTTCATTTAGGCCAAGAACATGTGAGATATTTGTTATAGCAGGTGGGTAAGCTGCTTAGGAAGGTGAGGTGCTTGTCATTGAGGTGCTTGTTTGCAAAAAGATTAGTCAAAATGGGTCAAAATGCAAGAAGCAAGGTCGCGGGTTCATTAGGGTTTGTTTTGAGTTTTCAAGCTTATAATTCATGTACATTTGTGTTATAAGCAGGGATTAATGATCATAAGGTTTGTATTAAGGTTTATAATCAAGAATTGATAGGTGGTTCGGGTTTAAAATGGGTGAAAACGAGTAAACGGGTCTAATGTTCCGTTTAGGGTTTCTTGGATTTATTTCGTGTATACTTGCAATGAAATGATGAAATAATGATTGAATATGATTGGTAATGTTGTAAATTAAGTTATTACAACTTATTTGAGTGTTGGTTTAGGTTTATGATGGATAAATATCGAGAAACGGGTCATGGTTTAGTATTTTGCTCGGGTTAGGGTTTCTAGGTTTCATTTCATGAAATCTTATGAAATGAGGATGAATATGGATTGAAAATGAAGTGTATGACTTGCTTGTAACTTGTACTTGATGGATTATACAAGTTTCCTTGCGAAAACAGAAGTAAAATGGCTATTTGGACATTGTGCATTAATGACTTGTACATTATGCTTTAAAGGACTTATACCTTATTTTAGAGGGAAGATGTATTCAAATGAGATGTTATATTACTTGTATATATGCTTTAGATATTAACCTTTCATGGAATTAGGGTTTAGAGGTATACGATAACGGTTTAAAGCCCGTCTTGATATAACATTGTGAATGGTACATTATATAAGTAATGTACATTGTAATAATGATATTAAGATATTGAATTGACATGTTATGATGTTTGCTTGACATATAAATAGATATAGATGGCATAGGTAGGTTGCGTGAGCTCGTCTACTTTAGTTATACAAGTTACATTGCATATTGAGATATTGGTAATGCAAGTAATGTAATAAAGCGAAAAATTTCCCCGTACAATTGTGATCATAATAAAATAGGTTGATTTTACATTTGATGAAAATTCTGGGTTGTTATAGCCCACCTCTCCGTTTTTACTGCTGCCTGGAAGATTTTCAAGTGATCTTCAAGATCTTCGCTTCCGTTGTATGTTTTTACTTGACTTGGCATTCGCATTTTTAGGAAGTCAAAGTGACGGATCCGAGACGTGAACGGATCAGTCTTGGTACATACCCAAGGTTAGGAGAGATCGTCATCTTCGACACTGGACTTCTTTCTTCGTGATTTAGACTTCCAGTGCCCTCCCTCACTATCTCCGCTTTCAGAGTGATTTTCCGTGTACCTTGAGCTTTCCTGACGGCTATCGGAGTGCACGGATGTGCTCCGTCCTCTGCTTCCGAGTCTCTTGAACATGGTACTTTCCCTTTTTGCTTTGCTCTTGTATTCATGCCGCGACGATCTTGACCTTTCACGCCTCAACCTAGTGTAGACGCTAGGATTGTGGCGCGGGCTGCGAGAGCGTCTTTGTCTTCTTGGCGACATTGTCCTAGACTCAGAATACACTGATTCCTGCGCCCTAATGCTCTTCTTCCGGGCCTCGCCAAAGTCAAGCCGCGCTTTTACTTCCTCCGACTTTTCTTTCTTTCTCTGCTCATACTTATACTTATCTGCCATGATTGGTAGCAGTTTCTCATAGTGCTTTTCGCAGAATTCTTCGAGATCTAGAGCGGATGTAGTTCTCGCAGAGCCTTGGGGGGTTTGTTTGTTTTTCCCTACCGTATTCCGCACACCAGACTTGGGATGGCTAGGGGTAGGTTGTTCGTGATTGCTCATGGTGAGTATTTTCAAGGAACGCAGTTATTCGGTCCCACGGAAGGCGCCAACTTGTTAGTACAAAAAGCATGTAGGGGCAAGTGCGAACCTGGATCGTTAAATTGGGTGGACCAGGAGGTAGGATACGGTGACGATCTTGTACTAATCCAAGTAGTGAAGGGTCTATCTACACAAATGAGGGTAAACCGTTAGCCTTACCGCGGGGCAGACCCCACGATTAAGCTTCGGCGTGAGAGTAAGTATACATGTTTGTCAGAGAATGTCAGAGTATGTGTGTGTATTAATGATAGGACAGAATCTACCTTTTTGGGGTGTGAAACAACCCCTATTTATAGGCAAGCCTGATACTAGGGTTTCTTAATATTTCGCTTGCGACTGTTAGTAGCCGGAGTGGGTCCCTTGTCGGGCAAGGGTCCATATGTAATCGTGTCTGCGGACATGAGTATCCTTCCGTAACCTGTGTTTATCCGCGGAGGTGCAACGGGTACGGCTTTAAAAGGTACTCACGTGCGTCTTTGGAATATCCAGAGCGTGACCCTTGTCAGGCTTAGTAGTCCAGCTATTTGTTGTATTGGGCCAGGGCCCATATGCGCATATTATGAACTAAGCCCAGTAAGCTTGGTGTTCATACTATACGTCATCACTATGCCTCAAATTGTAAAAAATGAATAGAAATACAAATAGATAGACCAAATTTGACATTAGTTTCAATAAATCTTATACAAACTTTAAAAGAAATTTCTTCACCTGAAAGCTATAATCTACGCTCTTAGGATGTGCTGCACAAGCAATAGAATGAAAATATCCAGTGACAACAGCTACTACAAATTATGAAGCGAAATTAGGAAGGCCTCTAAGTGTGTAATAAGACATCACTTCTGTATTGAAGAGAGCCCAAGTATGCCACGC
>BQNB010079713.1:0-27091 GCA_026074375.1 Tanacetum coccineum | reverse complement strand
AATCGATAACCCTTATAACATATATAAGCTTCTCCCATTGCCAAAAAGTTAACACCATCGCCCAAATAACGGGAAATTAAGTTATGTCTGAATTTTGGACACCCATGGATCGACGGATCTTCCACATCTAGATCCGTCCGTTGTTATTAGATTTGTATATCTTCCTTGTTTATCATTTTGCACTTGTCTAAGGTCTAACATACATGTAACTAACTTCTAGTTCATCATAATTTCTACAATAGTATATTCAAATATCTATTGAGGTAAATAGCCTTACTTAGATTATTTTCAAAAAGATATGAAAGGTGCATTCTTAGAATGCTTTAATGTAGCATGTTCCACATTGTCACACTTAAGTATATTCTTAAGTCCTAGAAGACTTAATTTTATTTAAACTCACAACATCTTGCTTGCTCTCTCACTAAACCCTAGAATTCTACACATCTTGATTAGGATTATGAGAACCAGAATTGAAATATATTAGTTGAGTAATATTAGGCCAAGTATTAGTGGACAATGCAAATTTCATCTTTGCTATACTTCATTAGGCGAATGCAGGAATTCTATTTTATCCTAAAATGAGAATGACTACTAGAGAATCTATTGCACTAGAAATTCAATTTAACCTAATGATTGAATTGCTTCCAGGAAGGAAGTTGGGTTCGTAGTATAAGCCATAAAAATGGTCGTGTTTAGCCTGAATTGAGCACCACTAGTGATAGTCTCATATTCATTCTCTAACTTGATTAAATGACTCTTTCTAAATATGCCTAATGTTAGTTTACATTGATGAACTTTGTATTTCCTTAGGATTGCTTATTAAACAAGTAGTACTTAGGATTCTCCTTAGTCGATCTAGACTACTTGCGTCTCGCATATGTATTTTTGTGATTTCACAATGTTAACTTGTTCTCGTGAGATATGATTATAGTTTCTTCATGTTATTTTGAGACTCAATGATTACTTGCTTAATTGTTGAATGCATAATTATTTAGACGGTTTTGTTCTTGGGTTAATAATCCCGATCTAAAATCTCTAAGTTTATCTTTATGATACGTATTATTAATGCTAAATGCTAACATATTTTGTATGATATATGTGTGTGACATAATCATTGTTTTATATGAGCTTTTATATGATGTACGTGTTTTTCTTGTGCACCCACACTATATCATTAGGTCCGTCTATCTAGATAAACGTATAGACGTCACATAGTCTTGTACATCAATATATTTGATTGTTATGATTAATACACTTAAGTGACTTAGTGTCTTTTGAGTTTAGGGTATTGCCTCGTGTCACTAAAGTTTATCGAGTACACATGCATAATCGTCTTAATCCTTAAGGATTTTAGTTTAGATCACTTTGATCATTATCTTATTCATTTACTTGATTCTATTCTTCATGAAATACACTTTTCATCCCTCGTCATAAACAGTCAAATACTCAAAACTGGTGGTTCGGTTTTAAGAAAAAAGAAAAACCGCACCACAAAAACCGCACCACAAAAACAGCACCACAAAAACCGCACCACAGGTTATATCACTGATTTTTCATACCTAATTCATTACACGAAAACTCATCCACGCCTCTACCATATTAGATGGCTAATCTCCTCTCTACATTTCCTCTACCACCTTTAAGATAACCTCATACCTCATCATGTGATTGTTCTATGAACATTAGCAATGCTTGAGAAGAGCTATGTAACTTCATGATTGAAGATCATCATATGCTGACCATCATCCTTCTTGACATTGTCAAGCTCATCGCTTTCGTCATCGTTTGTTTTCTTCTTTATTTATTTTTATTATTCGACAAGTTATGTCCGGATGAGCACAAACTAAGTAGGAAGGAAAACACACTCGTTCACATATAGTCTTTCACCAAATATTATTAAGAACTCACAAGTGTGATTCTTGTTCCTTAGAAACCAATTCAAATGAACTTTTATCCTACAAAATCATTTCTTTTTCCACCACACATGTACACCCCATTGACACAAACTAAATTAGTGACCAGGATCGTAACCTAGCTCTTACCCTAACTTCACTATTAGGACTAATACATCCTCAAACATGAACACTCGTTTCTTTTTCCACAACATAAGTACACCCCCTTTTCCACAATTGATTTTTGGTTTCTAGTCTTTACCCATAACATCAATATCTAGAACATTTCTCTCTGTCAAGAGCACATCATTCTTTGACTATTAGCCTCGTTACTAGAATCTTCAACCCTTGCGTCAACCATCACTCAAAAATCCCATTACTACACTTCACTCTTGATTGTGAAAGAACCATTGACCCGTATGTCAATCATACACAAATACTATAACTAGACTTCACTCTAAATAGTGATGATTAGTTTTACATACCCAAACCTCACAAGAAACACTTCAACCATACACTCAAACCTTACAACTATACCTTACTCTTGATAGTAATAGTTAGTTTGGCAAACTTTAATCCTCACAAACATGATACTCAAAACATATAACTACACAATCTTCACTTGAAGAACATTGATGAGGTATAGTCTCCCTCGAAATACCCGAAGGAAAAACATAGCTTACATACTCCTGCCAAACTAGCACGGGCTAAACTAAACAAACGCTCCGGAGATGCTGACTTGTCGAAGGACATGTCAGGTCCGGAGTCACAACCAGAACTCCGAAGAAGCTGGTGTGTCGAAGGACATATCATGTTCGGAGTTATTAGCTCTGTCCTAGCGTTCAATAAAATTAAAATAAAAAATAAAAAAAAAATTAAAATGGTTATCAAAGGACAATCCGACAAAGGTACATATTTACTTGTGAAGGACCACCGTTCCTTGAAATGGAAATGTAGCTGACAAATATACCAAGAGTGAGCCCTCACGGTTATGTTGTGTAAGCGAATCCCAAATAGATATAAGGGAGAGCTCATTTCCCGGGGACGATACACACAACACCTACACGGACACACTTCTATTCTCCGCATTTATCTCATATAACCTTACTTATTCTTACGTCGGAGTTGGTCCCGGATTTACACCCCGGGGCGAGCTAACAGTGTTCTTTCTTATTTTTAGCTATGAGATAAAGAATTAAGGTCTAAAGGAACCAAGCTGATCCAGATATTTATCAAGGCTGAGGTTATTTTTACCAAGCTTAAGCAGTCTACGTAGATTTACCTCAACATTTGGCACCATCCGTAGGGCCCGGCATCCCAATCTACCTAAAGAAGAAAACCGAAAAAGGAATGGTTGACTCGCAACCTATGGAGGAGGAAATTCAGGGAGCCAAAGCAAGAGACGTTGGAACGGAAACCCACGGGGGACCCACCGAACCAGTCTTACAAACGCAGAAAACCCCTTCCCCTTCTCCGACCTTCATCAAAGAAAACATTAACGTATTTAGAGCCATGATCAAAGAACATGACCAGCAAGCCAAGACAAAAGCCTTGCCAAGAAGGCTTGCCTATGCCGACTCTAATAAGGGAACTTTGGCCAGGTCGCTAGCAAGGAATTTCTCCAATCGATTCTCCTTGAATTTTTTGGCACATCCGACACTCGCAGACAAGCTTGTTCCACCGGAAAAAGTCAGAGGACTCCTTCCAGGAATAAGGAGCCATCAGGACTGAGAAGGTCAAGAAAGTTGGAAGACCAGAGCAGAACCAAAGAAAAGCAAGAAGGGCAAGGCCCAAGTCCAGAGGGAAAAGGTTTGGGCATCAAGAAACAAGCTCGGACTCTGAATACGAGGAAGGTTCAGAAGACACCTATGAAGATCTGAATTCACCCTACAAAAGACCTAACCCTACTCTTTTTACCCAAAGAATTACTCGCTTCAAATATCATCAGAGGGCAAAGCTCCCTCAGAACATCAGGGTATATGAGGGAAACAAAGATCCAGAGGATCATTTAAGTATCTTCTTGCCGGCGGCCGAGCAAGAAGAATGGTCGATGCTTGTCTGGTGCAAAATGTTTCACCAAACCCTAGGTATAGCGGCACAAAACTGGTTCGATGATTTGGACCCTAAGAGTGTGGACAGTTTGAAGAACTAAGTCAAAAGTTCTTGGAAGAATTTTCACAACAAAATAGATATTCCAAAGACCGTACAGAGATTCACGGCATTAAGAGAAGACAAAACGAAGGTTTGCAAGCTTTCATGGATCGGTTTAAGTCTGAAAGTTCACACATAAAAGGAGTTCATCCGGTCTTACGCATCTCAGCTTTTATGCATGGTCATGGTCATCTGGAACTCGCTAACAAACTCAACAAAAAAATCCCCAAGACGGTGGATGAAATGTTCGAAAGAGTTAGGGCCTTCATTAGAGGAGAAGTTGTCGCGATCTCAGCGGAAATGGTTCGTCCCTCTCAGTGGGACAAAGGGAACATCCATCGAGCATGGTCCGGAGGACCCGAAAAAGCCAGAAACAGAGGTGGTCTGAGAGAAACATGAAGAAACATGGGGATATACACTCCTTATCTCAGAAAAGATACCTTCACCCCACTCATCAAAACTCTGAAGGAGATCCTGGCCATGGAAAATATGAGCTTTCCAGAACCACCCCCTTTAATTGTAACCCCCAAAAACTAGAACTGGATAAATTTTTGATTACCACAGAGGACAGAGGCCCAACACCACAATTTGCTACAGTTAAAAAAGCAGATAGAAGAAGCTATGGCCTCGGGGAAGTTGGCCTATCTGGTAAAGGATATCCACTGGAACAACCAGAGGAACGTGAGTCAAGGAAGGAACAACATAAAAATCATAAACATGATAAGGGGAGGAGGAAATCATAAGAGACCTTTTGAAGGAGAAAGGTCTAGTCTAACAGATGAACTCACATTCCCAATGATCCCTCAGAATCGACTGACGGATGAACCCATCATATTGGAAGGAAGGATTGAAGATCATCAAGTTTGAAGGATTATTGTCGACGGCGGAAGTTTGTCAGAGATCATGTATTCATAGCTTTAGAACCTTAGTATTAACCAATCGGTCCAATGACTAAGAAGGGATTTGCAATGCTCCAATGATAGGTTTCTCAGAAGAAACGTACCACCCTTTGGGAGTAATAGACCTTCGAGTAACTATGAGAGAGGCGGGAAGGAACAAAATGGTTCTAATGGAGTTTTTAATAGTAAAATGTCGTTCTCCGTACAACGTCATAATAGGAAGGACCAGAATGAGAAGCCTCGAAGCGGTAGGCTCTACCATCCATTCTATGATCAAATTCCCTACTAACCAAGGAATCGTGACAATAGAGACAAGTAGAGAAGCTCTATGGAAATGCAGACAACTAGAAAGGGTGCAAGGTTGGTGGAAGGAGGTACAGTGGCGTCAACGTGAAGAGCAAATGTCTAGGATAAGAGAACAATAATACTAAGAACAAAAAGCAGCTCCGGTCATCTGGCCTAACCAAGGTCTTATGCCCCTCGAAAAAAACATGGGACAATGAAAAACACAGAAGAAATACTTTTTCTCCATCAGCCAAGACGTCGAAACTAGCACGTAAAATATAGGGGACCATGTGATAGCGATTGCAACAGTTATTTAAATACGTGCTATGGGAAATACATAGAGGTATTGCATGGGCGAGTCAGACAAGATCTGTGCGTACCGCGATTCGTCATGGAGACCTCAACTAATAATATACTTCTCGCCGAGCATGCGGGGTCCATAAGAGATGACACATGAAACCAGATGAAGACATGGATAAAAAAGGGTGTTCCGTTGGCTAAAGGAAGGGATGATCAGAAAGGTTCAACACTCCTAATGGGTCGCCAATACAATACCTGTTAAGCTAGGAAATGGCACCTAGAAGGTGCAAGTGGATTACTCTAGCCTCAACAAAGTCTGTGCTAAGGACATGTACCCCTTTCCAGGGGAAGAGGAAGAACTAGCATCATTGATGGAATACCCGTACATATGCTTCCAACGGATCTAAATAAAATAGCCAAATAAGGGGATGGCAGAGAATGATGAGAAAAAACCAGGTTCCTTTCGAAGAACAGGTGGTATACTGTTTTTTACACCCTCGTGCCCAAAGGATAAAAATTTTGGCGAAAACACTTCAGATGATGTGGAAGAGGTTTTGGCCGATCAAAGAGGGCAAAACGTAGAAGTATACCTAGAAGAAATAGTGGTGAAAAGCAAATGTGAGCAGGGCTTAGTTCAAGACATTAAAGAAACACTAAGAAAGTTAAAAAGAGTAAACATCAAAATTGATCCGAACACGTCCTCATTCGGTAGTAGTGGAAGGAAGGTTTCCTAGACTGTGGTGATGAAGAAGAAATAAGAGCAGACCGAAAAAGTACTGACAATCATGTGAAGCCCTACCCCAAAAGGTCCAAACCAAATACAACAGTTTATTCCTGCAAACTGAAAACTATCGGCAAGTTATCCCAAAACTTACGGAGGCTCAAGTACCCTATTAACAAGGTACCGACTGAGGCTGGATGTAGCAACAGCATTCGCTGGATGTATGAGGCCGAAGAAATCCCTTCAAGGATAAAAAGGAAAAATTGAAGAAATTGCAAACTTGGCTATCCGAAGGAAGGCGAGGAGTGATGCTATGCATGAGACCAAAGAAATGAGACGATAAGCTCTGTTCTAATGGTAGAAAGGGAAGGAGCCCAAGCACTTTGTCTCCTTTTGTAAGTCGACCACTACAGGAATGGAGATATGCTACATTCCAAACGGAAAAAATGGTGCATGCTTTAACTACAAATACACGATCCTTGACGGAAATCCTTTTGATAACACAAGGTGACGGTGGGAATGAGATAACCAATGGAGGAAATACTAAGCTCTCAGGAAGAGGGGGATGACTAGCAAATAGGCTGCTAAAAATACAGACATATGACATCTCGTATATCCATAGAAAAGAGGCCGAAGGATTAGTAGTGAAGAAATTCTTTAGGCAAGGAGAGCAAGTGCAGAAAACACCAGATGCGAAGATCGTCGTATGCGAACCATCATCCTTCTTGACATTGTCAAGATCATCGCTTCCGTGATCGTTTGTTTTCTTCTTTATTTATTTTTATTATTCGACACGTTATGTCTGAATGAGCACGAATTCAGTGGAAAGAAAAACATACTCGTTCACATATAGTCTTTCACTAAATATTATTAAGAACTCACACATCTCATTCTTATTCCCTAGAAACCAATTCAAAAGAACTTTTACCCTACAGACTCATTTATTTTTCAACCACACAAGTACACCCCGTTGACACAAACCGAATTGGTGATCATGATCGTAACCTAGCTCTTAACCTAACTTCACTATTAGGACTAATACATCCTCAAACAAGAACACCCATTTCTTTTTCCACAACACAAGTACACCCCCTTTACACAAACCGATTTGGTTCTAGTCTTCTACCCTAACATCACTATCTAGCATCAATACCTCTTCTTGACAAGAGCACATCATTATTTGAATATTAGCCTCATTATTAGAATCTTCAAGCCTTGCGTCAACCATCACTTAAAAATCCCATAATTACACTTCACTCTTGATTGTGAAAGAACCTTTGACCCGTATATTAATCATACACAAACACTATAACTGAATTCACTCTTAATAGTGATGATCAGTTTTATATACCTAAACCTCATAAGAAACACTTCAAACATACACTCAAACCTTACAACTATACCTTACTCTTGATAGTAATAGTTAGTTTGGCAAACTTTAATCCTCACAAACATGATACTCAAAACATATAACTACACAATCTTCACTTGAAGAACATCATCACGTTTACCAACAAATGTTGGTCCTAACTTGAAAACTCCCATGCCAAAGAAATTATCTCCTCAAGAACATTCTACACTTATCCAATAACCATTACAAGTGATCCTTTCATTTTTTCCACAATTGGGTCTTTTAGTTTGTTTCCACTTACTAGCAAGTAAAGAACATAAAGAAGATATTCAATCTTCAAGTGTTATTGAGTCATCACATTGTTGTGTCTTTCATTTTTCTTTCACTATGAAAAAACAACCACCTCGTCTCACATATCCACCTTTGTTCGTCAACATTGACAGCCAACAATGCACTTGTTACACTAGAATCACATGCAACCCAATCACTCTTGTCATCGTTATAGCAAATGATATATTATTCTAAACCGTCTTTGCCAACCTTAGCACAACAACTTTAATGTTCGCTCTCGCTCATCCTTCCCCACTTTTCATTATATGGAATCATTTTCAGTTACTTCTAGATGGATATTATTTTTCACTATTTTTATTCTTGTCATAATGTAACTTCTTTCTACTATATATATTTTAGCATGACTCATTAAAATATTAGTGACATCAGTTTACTTTTATATGTCATAATTTTTATTTTATTATTTTCTTCTAAAAATATACTTGGAGTATGTCTTCTCAACAAATCATCCTTATCGTCAACATTTAGTTCGACCTAAATTCTTACTACAATGTTTTTAATGCTTAACAAATAAATCTTGAGGATTTATGAACCTCTCAATACAACACTTGACGAAAGTCTATCCGAATTTAAATATATCCTTTGGTAGCTAATGAATTCTTAAGGAAAAAAAAAAAACATGTTGTTCTAGATACGTTGAACTCTCCTTATCCGAATACATCTTGGAAGAAGTCATTAACATAACAATAACTGTGTCAATTAATAAACAAGTTCGTTCCATTTATTAAAGTTTGTGTGGATGTGGTTTGGATAAATTGTTGAGGTGTCCGCGAAGATGTGAGGCCTATCAGGGATAGCCTGCGTAGCGATGGGGGGTGGTATCTAGGAGGATATTTGGGGGACTGGGTGGCTTTATGTAATCTATTGTACGTGTAACTTAGCACTTGCTCTCTGAAGGTTCAGTTTTTTTTAACAACATCTTGGTAGCAATCGATGCGTCAAGCGATGCGTCAATACTAGAGTATCGAATATCTCGCTAATGTGTCAGAACTTTAGAGCACTCATACCTAAGACATGCATATCATGTTCCCCGATAGTATTTAACTATATGTATTTTTGATATCATAATTAATATTTTTGCTATCTTACTATATGAGATTATTATTTTTGACAATTGCTATCATGATGCTTAACATCTTTAAGACTTAGTATGCTATCCTTTTAGGACCCTTAATTGATATTGTTCATGAATTAAGTGTTTATATGCTAAGTGCTTTGGGTTTTGTAACATCCCGCTCCGATAAAGAGACCAAGAGTTATGTTATGGTGTCATATCAGAACATATAAACGCAAGTGGAAGACTTTATTAATTTAAAATACCAAGTAATGAAACAAAATGACCTCCAAAAGTATTAAATTCCAACAAAGTCTAAATGAAAGAATTCTTCAAACGAAAGGGTCTTAAAACACAAATCATCAAAAAGGGTTCTTCTAAAGGTTGGTCCTCTAAAAGCTCCTACTCTCAACACTCATATCCTAGCTTCTCGCTTAGTACCTGCCGCAGGAAAAGAAAACGCGGCTGATCTAACGCTCACTGAATAGATATAATAATAATAACGGAAATAAAATGAAGGTTTAAACAAAACGGATCCCGAGAATCTGCTAAACAAATGTCATACGAAATAATAAGCGATGATCAAGAATAAGATAACAAAGGATGCCCAAGAGCTCGAAACAAAAGTCTTAAAGCATGCCCCACCGCTTATGACCTACATAATCCACAAAAATGGTATCTATCATATAAAATTGTACATGGGAGCTGCAGACTCCAGATGTACCCTACAAAATGTGAAATGGGGTGTATTGCACACACACAACCATTCACCAAACTGAATGTCAAAGGACCTGGATCATCCATACGCTCCCTACAAAACAAAGTCATATCCATATATACAAGCACTATGGCGAGTGTACGAACATATATAATCAAATCATAATAAGTGCACATACAAAAAGGAACGCCGTGGACTAATCACACGCCACAGATAGTGTCATCCATTTGTGCATCAATACAATGGTCCATGGTACCTCCATGACTAGATACAAATAGCTCGGGCAAAGAGATAGGCAAAAGATAAGTGAACAAGTTTCAAATAATCCAAATATGGAAACGAATCTAGAACCAATAGATTCATACAAACGAATATCAAATCAATGGATTGTCAATATCACATGACTCACGATTTCGGATAGCAAATCAAAGGAATGTCAAACGAATATCAAATAGATCAAGTAGCCAAATGAGAATGAAGTGTCCTTACTAAAAGGACGGAATATATGTACCTTAACGAATAAGAAATCAGAGAGAAATGAACACAAAAGTAAGAGATCACCACACTGATATTTGCTTAATTGTATATTAAATAACCCGGGATTTTGCCAAATAAAAGCCAAGAAAATGCCAAAAGAATAGAAAAAGTGTGCTTTTGTGTCTAATTGTGCAGGAAAGGATTACAAGGACAAAAAGAAGCAAAAACAGTCAAAAACCGACAAGGAACGAAAGAGACAAGAACAAGAGTGAGGAAACAGCCAAAGATCAAAGCCGGATCAGCCCGACATAGCAAGAAAGGCAGTCAAAGCCCAAAATGAAGTCAAAGGACCAAGAATGACAAGTCTTCAAAGTCTCAATGGCTTATTTGAAGTTTTAAAGTCAAAGGGACTAAAGTTGCCTAAAGAAGAATTTTGTTTTATTAAAGAAGAAAAAGAAGAAGAAAACCACAAGGACTGATATTGCCAAATTGAAACTTGCTTTATAACTACACAAGGGCGGGTGCAATCGCAGGGACTAGTTCTGCCATGTCTTCATAGATTCAAACAAGAAAGGACGCGGTTTTGTAACAACCCTAACCGCCTAACCAATTTTCCCGCCAAATTCCCACAAACCCAATTCGCCAAAATCCCACCCCCCGCTCCTCTATAAACACTTGAACCTGCTCATACACTTTCTCCACATCACCAAGTCCACGTGGCAACACATCATTGGATTGAACACCTCATCAAGAGGATCAAACGGCTACAAATAGCTCGCAAATGATCAAAGGATGTGATTAAATGGAAGATTCAAGAAATTTTTCCCTCTCCTCTCCCATCCTCTATAAATAGCAGCTTAGGGCTCTCATTTTAGTTGTTGTTTTTGTTTTAAATTTTCACTTTGTATTTTCTTCAATTTTAAGCATTTCTTTCAAACATTTTCGTTTTCAGCTTTCATTACTTGTACTCTTGTTCATACAGCTTGTACTACATCCTTTTAGCAATAACAATTCAGTTTACAAGAATTTGTTCACTTTGATTTCAATTACAAGTCGATTTCATCAAATAAGCTCTTAATAAGCTCAATTGAGCTTATTACTGTTCATAAGCTCAATTTTAGTCAAACATTGTTTCTTAAACATTCATTAACTCATTGTTACTCATTTACATCAAAAGCATGTTTACTTGAGAAGTTTTGAGTTCATAGTAGAAGTGAAAGGGAAAATAAGCTAAAATCTAGCTTATTGAGGTTTAGAGGCAAGGTGCCATTAGGATTAAGCTTTTTGAGGTCATTCACTCTACAAGAGTGGCCTCTTGTGCTGAGACTCCAATAACTCTCAGGTTTCAATTTCCTAAATCTAAATTTAGCTTAAATTTGAGCTTTTACATTTGCTTATTTCTAATCAAAGTTTGCTTTAATTTTCTTCATGATCATGATTGTTGAGGTTTGTATTAAGCTGTTTTAAGTTTCATTAGAATAGAATTTGGATAATCACACTTTTCATAAAATTCTGTCATATTAGTAACAATAAGCTAGAAGAGAAACTAGCTATTTCTTTCAAATAAGCTGTGAATTTTAGTTTTCAAATAGCTCTATTAGGTCAATATAAATAGAAGTAGATAAAAAGTTTAGGTTGTTTTAGTTTTAATATAGATTTTAAACTCAATTTTATGTTGACAGTAAATCTTAAGGTAGTGTTTGGATTAAGCTTAAGTTGACTCTTTAAGTCAACTTTTCAATGTCAAAGCTATTGAGTTAGTTGTGTTAAGGTACTACACTAAGTTTAGAGCAGCTTTTAAAAGTTAGTGAGTCAAATTCAAGAGTTTAGAGTTTAAAACCTTCTCATTTGCACCAGGGCAGTTTACTAGCTTAATTAGTATTAAGTGTTTAGAGATTCAAGGAATTCTAGTGTTAAAATTTAGATAAAGCCTAGTTAGAAGAACTTGGTGAATGAGTATATGAGTGTTAGGATGAGAGGATTGACCTGAATTTAATCTCTTGACAAATTGCATCAGCAGCCAATTGCATCAGCAAGGATTACCACTTTTCCATTTAAATTTTCTTGAAAATTCTGTTAAAACTTAGGCTTTTTCTTCTTAGAGTCATTAAGTACACATAATAAGCATCAAGAAACATCTTTTAGTTTTCATTTTAATCAAGTAATAAGTTCAATATAAGCCAAAATCCAAAAAGATAGGCAAAAGCTTAGTTTCTGTGACAGAAATCATACAGCTTATTTTCCAGCTTATCTAGTGGTCAAAAGTGAAAAGTGCTTTCATTAAAGTTGTTAGGAATAAGCTCTTCTATAAGTTTGTAGTTTTAAGTTTTTTCTAATTCTCACTTTTTAATAAGCCAAAATAAGCTGGAAGCGTAGGGTCTGTTTTGTAATTGTCCTAAAGTAGAAGGGTACCCGTTTGTGCTATAGTGTAAAATTGTTTCACTTACCCCGCCTACCCTCTACTTCCCTTTCTTACACTATCTACCCTGTCTTTTCTAGAATAATAATTAGAATTAATATTTTTCATTTTAGTTTTATAAATTAGGGTTCATAGTTTTAATTGGTAAAATTAGGTATCAATTAGCTTATAAAATTTAGGGCTTTTCATTCCATTATATTTCTGCACCATTTTAGCATTTTAAAATCATTTTTCTTTATTTTTCTCATTTGAATTGTATTTTCTAGAAATTAAAAGAGATTTTAGTGAATTACTTTTTCTTAGAAAATTCATAAAAAATAGAAAAATAGTTGAAAAATTAAAATTCTTTTTGCATTAATTTTCTCTTTAAATCTAGTATTTTTGAAAAATAAAAGAAAAATTTTAGTGATAATTTTTAGAAAAAGTTTATTTTTGATTAATTCATTAATCTTTAGAAATTCATAAAAAATTCAAAAATAGTTAAAAAATTCCAATTCTTTTTCCTAAAATTTTCATTTTAAATTTGTGATTTTTAGGTATAAAATTTGTTAAAAGTTGTGCCTTAGATTTTAAATTTCAGTTTTAGCTCGCATTTTATCGTTTTGTGCATTTAATTTTCGTGCTAGTTAATTGTTTTTCAATTCTTGCTATTAAATTTGTAGTGTAATCAACAAATCAAATATCCTTTACTATTCTAAACTCGAATCCGAATTATTCCTAAATTCTCAATTCACGATTTCGTTGGGACACGACCCGAGAAAAAATACTTCCCGGATAAAAATATACGAATTGTGTTTTCTTTTGTGAGATTTTTACCTTATATTTCTCTTGGTTGAGAAGTATTTTGGAAAGAATTCTTACGGGATTAATATAATACGTATATATAAATTTGACCACAACCAGTTTAGCATCTTGCTTTTTGAATAAGTGATTTAGAGCTGAATGATCAGTGTGAACAATAGTTTTTGAGAGAATAAGATAGGATCTGAATTTTTCAAATGCAAAAACTACAGCCATAAGTTCTTTTTTGGTTACGGCGTATTTTTGTTGAGCTGGATTAAAGGTTTTGCTTGCGAAGTACATTGGGTGAAAGTTTTTACCATCTTTTTGACCTAAGACGGCTGCAACTGCGAAATTACTTGCATCACACATAAGTTCAAACGGAAGATTCCAATTTGGGCTTACGATCACAAGAGCACATGTGAGTTTCTCTTTTAATGATTCAAAAGCTTTTTGACATTCATCTTCAAATTAAAATGGAGTATCTTTTTCGAGTAGCTTAGTTAGAGGTCGAGCAATTTTTGGGAAGTTTTTAATGAAATGTCGGTAAAAACTAGCATGTCCCAGAAGCTTCTAATACCTTTGATATTAGTAGGGGGTGGAAGTTTTAAGATTACGTTGATTTTTGCTTTGTCGACTTCAAGTCCAGCGCTAGACACCTTATGTCCGAGCATAATTTCTTCTTTGACCATGAAGTGACATTTTTCCCAATTAAGGACAAGGTGAGCATCTTTACAATGTTGGATCCTTTTATCAAGATTGTTTAGGCATGTGTCGAAAGAGTTTCCGAATACAGAAAAATCGTCCATGAATACTTCGACGGATTCTTCGATCATATCGTGAAAGATTGCCAACATACACCTATGGAATGTGGCAGGAGCATTGCATAGCCCGAAAGGCATTCACCTATAGGAGTATGTTTCGAAAGGACATGTGAATGTTGTTTTCTCTTGATAATTAGGGTCGATAGGGATTTGAAAATATCCAGAAAATCCATCGAGGAAACAGAAATATTTATTTCCTTCGAGCCTTTCTAGCATTTGATCCATAAAAGGTAAGGGAAAATGATCTTTTGCAGTTGCTTCATTGAGTTTATGATAATCGATGCATACTCGCCAACCCGTAACGGTTCTTGTTAGAACAAGTTCATCATTTTCGTTGGTAACAAATGTAATACCACCTTTCTTTGGTACACAGTGGATAGGACTAACCCAGGGACTATTGGCAATTGGATAAATTATACCGGTATCCAGGAGTTTCATGATTTCTTTTTTAACAACTTCTTGCATGTTCGGATTTAACCTTCTTTGTTTTTGGACAACGAGTTTCTTGTCATCAAGAAGTTGTATCTTGTGTTTGCAGAATAATGGGCAGATACCAGGAATATCTGTCGTTTTCCAAGCAAAGGCTTGCTTGTTCTTTTTAAGAACATATATGAGTTTGTTCTTCTTTTCTTTAGATAACTGAGATGATATGATAATAGGAAGAAAATAGGGTTCTTCCAAGAATACATATTCCACATTATCAGGAAGACGTTTAAGTTAGAGATCTATTGGAGGTTCTTCGAGAGATGTTTTGATTTTATAATCAGTATTGATGGTGATTTTTTTGAAATGTGGGTCTTCGGTGTCAGATTCGGAGTCAGAGTTTTCATCAGCAGTCATCTCCATGAATTCATCAAATTTAACAAAGATTTCTTCGTCGAGAAGGGTTCCTTCGATGGAATAAAGGATTTTACTACCTTCTTCTAAAAGAGCATCGAAATCTTCTTCTAAGATTTCGTCGATGACATCGATGCTGAAACAAGTATCATCGTTCGAATAAGAGTGTTTCATTGCAGAATCGATATTGAAGATCATTTGTTCAGTGTCCAACTCCTAGTTGAGTTGTATCTGTTTAAACTCCGAATCCACTGCATCAGCATATGAAGAATGGTCATCCCAAATGAGGGGACTTTACTATTCTTCTCCATTTTGAGAATAAAACAAAAAAAATAAAAATTAAGCAGCGAAAGGAATAAATTTACCAACTTCAACGAACATATTCCAGCTATTCAAAGGTATGTAATAACTATCGGCTAATTCAACGCTTTATTTTTGGTAGTTTTCTTTTTTAAGATGTCTCGAGAGATAATTTAGCATATAACGAATATGGCATAAGGTTAATGCTAGCAACCAAGATCGGCTAAGGCATTGCAAGAGAAGGTTTTGTTGAAATTACATAGAATAAGAAAACTTCTGGGGTCTCTGAGTTTAGGTGGAACTTTGATTTAGTGATCATTGTTGAACTTTCATCGCTTAAGAAAGCGGCAGAGATTTGTTCGATTTTGTGTTTGTTGCTTATTAGTTCCTTGAGAAAATTTCCATAATTAGGCATTCCGGCCAGAAAGATAAGAAAGGTCATTGATTCAGACAGCGCAGATCATATCGAGAAATTTTCCGTATTGAGCTTCCATTTTTTCTTTCCTAAGACGTTGAGGATATAGAATTTTTGGTTTGTATGGTTTGGGTAACAGAATCTCTTTGACTGATTTCGAATTCTGAGTTTTTGTTTATGGTGTCGGTTCTATATCCTTATCATCGCATCAAAATTGATAGGGTTTTCAGAATCTTTTTGTTGATCATTTGGATTAACTAGTGGGTTGTAAGATTTACCACTTCTTGTGAATACGGCATTCACATGCTCATTGCGAGATTGTGGTGGTTGGTAGGCTTTGGAGTTATGTGCTTTTGGGTTTGGTTGAGTTACTAGGAAGAGATCCAGAAGGTCGACCAGATTTCTTGTCAGCAATCAGTTGAAACTTGGTTTCAAGGTTATTGAATTAAGCTTGCTGATTTTTGGCAACGTTTCCCAGTTGGGTTTTTGAGATGCCATGAAAATGTTCTTTGACGGAAAGCGTTGGTCGATTGCTGAGATTTCATGAATTGTTGAAGTGTTTTGGAAGATCGTAGGTTTATCATCGTGTTGGATCGTAGTAAATCTCGATTGTAACTTGTTCATTTCGTTTAACACCAATTATCAGATTTCGAGTCTCGGTGCGGTAATCTTGTAAAAACGATTTTCTACGAAAAGTTATCTTGAATTTGGCTCCTTCTTCCTTGGGAACATAGTATATTAACTTCATCAAGATTCGGCGTTTTGTTTTTTAGCATGGGTTTGGAGTTCCTTTAATACTGTCATCCATTTTCAGGTCATGCATCCAGGTTCGAGCCATAATTTTTTTAGTATTATAGTTACTGTCACCATCAGCGCGAAAGCAACTGTTTTATTAATAGAATGATTTGTTTTTTGATTTTTACCAGTCGAGCTGATAAGACTTTACTTCCAGAAGCAGATAAGACTTGATTTGTGTTTTATAGAGGAAAATACCACCAGCTTCTTAAGGTCATTTCTGCTGAGAGCGTGATAAAAGATTTTAATTATATTGCTCTTGGACAGCTTGTGACCATGGCAGTTTCGGAGCATTTCCTTCATACGAAGCCAAGCATCGGTTAGAGATTCGTTTTCATGTTGAGAGAAAGCTTGGATTTCTTTAAGGAGTCGGTCGAAAAGAGCTGGGGGAAAAATGGCTAATGAAAGCGGTTCAAAGTTCATCCGATGTTTTGATAGTTCCTTCGTTGAGTTCATCCAACCATGTTTTTGCTTCTCTAGTGAGTGATGGGGGAAACATCATTAGGCGGACGACTTCATTCCCAATATCTTTGTATTTAAACATATCATAGATTCCGAGGAATTCATGAATGTGTTTATGAGGATCGGTTTTGGTTCTACCATTGAATTGGTTTCCTTTGACAAGCAGTTTCAGGAATAGTGATTGTGGAACCAGGAGTCGGAGCGACAACATGGTCAGCAGCCCACATGGGTTCATCGTCCATTGGATCGTAATTTCGAAGAATATCAAGAAAGCGACAAAAGTAGTTGATGTTAAGAACGGTCAGGTAGACAATTCTCTGGTGTTGTGGTGGATTATTTCTTGGATCGTATGGAACTCTTCTGTTTCGTCGACAAAGTCTTCGATTCAGAGTACGTTCAGGTTCATGTAACGGTTCAACAAGTTCAGAATTGGAAGCACGTGTATGAATCTAAGAGAGAAATTGTTTGGGTCAGTTTGCCATAAAACATTCTCAAGAGTTTGACTACAGAACAGCTAAGAAATCCCCGACAACGGCACCAAAAACTTTGATGTGTTTCAAAACCTTTAAATTTATAAGACTAAAAATACCGGATAATTATATGCATACACACGGGTAAAAGTATAACCCACGTATGTAGTATAATCTTTTTAGGTAAGACTATGTCGTCTATAGGGATTAGAGTAGTGTTCAGATAATCAGAAAGAAAGTAGTTTTGAAAATTACTTTAGTTTTACCAATGATACAAAAGATACTACATCGGTTAGTTTGAAAATAACTTAATAGTTGTTGGAAATGATTTGACCTCGAATATGGTGACTTTAACTTATAAAAATGATTTCTCGTCAGAAAACATTTTCACAAATTAATTTGGTTAACTCAGACTTATATTAATTAACTAGACCAAATTGTGGTCACTCCAAAAAATCCATATTATTATATCAAAGCTTATTTTGTTTATCAATTTATGAAAGTGGATTTCTCGGCACAAACGTTAAAGACCATAGACAAATCTTTAAAACCACATAGATCATAACGGGTCTTTTGACCTATACCGATATGATTATATAATCTAAGTTGATAAGCAAAAATAGATAAGATAAGATATAACAGGTTTGCAACATAAGCTTAAGATTAAAGTGATCAAGATCATACCAAACACTTATTCATTATCGTAACTTCACCGAGCAGTCATGAGAGATTTAGCCTCTCATGGCTAAGGAGTTCATAACAAAAGTACACTTTACATAAACTTCCATTATTTCAATAACTAAGTAAGAAAATCGTCTTCGTTCTTGATCGTTAGATCTTTTCCTTCAAAGATAGAGGTGTTTCTTGGTGAAAGGGAAGTATGTGTGTGTGGGATGGTTTCTAGAGTGAGATGCATAGTGAGGATGAGTGCTTTAAGGATGAAAATTTGTCCTTAATTTATAGGCAAGTTTAGGTGCAAAGTGCGGCGCACTTAGGAAAAAGTACGGCAGACTTTGGGTGTTAATGCGGTAGCATTTAATGGCTTTTACTAGAAGTGTGGCGCACTTATAAATAAGTGCAGTGGTTTTGAGGAGTTAATGCAGGTGCATTTATTAGACTTTAATTCTTCAAACTTTGGTAAAAAAATGCGGCGGTTTTGGGTTTAGAGGAAAGTGCAGCGGACTTCATGAACTTTAGCTAGAAATCTTTCTTTTCTTGTATTCACCTCCCAAAGTGTATAGATTCTTGAGCTTGGGCCTGTAGTGTCTTCAAGTGAACCTATAAGTAATTCAAGCTAATTTAAGTACCAAAAGTTCACGAGAAATGATCAAATATACATAAATAACGCCATAAAAATATGTATAATTTGGGAGTTATCAGGTGCCTAATCTCTATGTGATTGGTTTTAGAATAAAACACTGGATTTTTCACAATACAAATGGTGCTTTCATTATCAGTGTAAATCTTGGTGTTCATGAAGTTGAATCCATAATCAAGCATTTGATTTTGAATCCATAACACTTGACCACAACAATTAGGAGCAGCAACATACACTGCCTGAGTAGTAGAGTTGGCAACTATAGTCTGCTTCTTGCATTGCCATGAAATCAATCTTCTTCCAAGAAATTGACAACCTCTTGTTGTGGATTTCTTGTCTAAGCTAGCTCCAGCATAATCACTATCAGAGAAAGCCTCTAAGTCAAATGGTGAATCTCTAAGATACTAAAGGCCCATTTTAGGTTGACCTTTTAAGTATCTAAAAATTCTCTTCACATCATTAATATGTAAAGTCTTTGGTGTAACTTGGAACCTTGCACAAGCATAAACAGCAAACATTATGTCAGGCCTAGAAGCTGTTAAGTACATCAATGATCCAATCATTGATCTATATAAGTGAACATCTACAGCTTCAGCTTCTTCATCCTTAACCAATGCCTTATTAGGTTCCATAGGAGTGCTTGCTGTCTTCACAGTGACAAAATCAAAATTTTTAGAATATCAGCCACATACTTGTCTTGGCTGATGAAGATTCCATCCTCTTTCTGTTGTACTTGCAGACCTAAGAAGAAGGTGAGCTCCCCCATAGAACTCATCTGGAATCTCTTGTGCATCATCTGTTCAAACTCAAGACATAAAGTCTTCTTTGTAGACCCAAAGATGATGTCATCTACATACACTTGCACTAATAGGATGTCACTCTTGTCCTTCTTGATGAACAATGTCTTATCAATGGTGCCTCTTCTAAATCTATTTTCCAAAAGGTAGGTAGATAGGGTCTCATACCAGGCTCTAGGAGCTTGATGTAGACCATACAAAGCTTTTTCTACCTTATAGACTTTATCAGGGAAATGTGGATCTTCAAAACCAGGAGGTTGGCAAACATATACCTCCTCTTTAATAGTACCATATAAGAAGGCACTCTTCACATCTATCTGGTACACAATGAACCCCATATATGATGCATAGGCCAAAAATAACCTGATTGCTTCTATCCTAGCAACAGGAGCAAAAACCTCATCATAATCAATGCCTTCTTCTTGGGTGTAACCTTGTGTAACCAGTCTTGCCTTGTTTCTAATAACAATTCCTTTCTCATCTTTCTTGTTTTTGAATACCCATTTTGTTCCAATGGCCCTCTTACCATTAGGTAGATCAACCAGTGTCCAAACCTTCTGAAGTTCAAATTATAGAAGCTCCTCTTGCATTGCTTCTATCCATCTTGGATCTTCCAGAGCTTGAATCACCTTCTTGGGTTCCTTTTGAGAGATAAAACAGGCAAACAAGCAGTTCTGATAATCTTTATGATTTGTTCTTCTCTGCTTGTTAATGTAGCTTACCAAACAATGTTCTTTAAGATTTTGTTGTGACATTCTTATTGTTAGTAGAGCTGAGTGCAAGTCTCTAATTATTAGTTCAATTGGATGATCTTTGTTAATTCTTGTTGTGGGAATAGAACCGACATTCATGGTTGTCTATAAGTTGTTGAGGTCAGCATGTCCACCCACATGTTCATCATCATATGTGTTAGGATTAAAAATATGGTGTCTATATGGAAATTACATTAGTTTCTAAATAGTCTTAAACACAAGGACTAGAAGTGTAAATTAGCCAAAGATGGCTTGGGTTAGACATAAAATACCCCCTCTAATCTTCCTTAGAGGGGTGAACCTCATAATTGTAATTTTCACTAATCATTCAATAATAACTACTTTCTCTCTCTAAAATGGATTTTATATATTTCCATCATCCTAGACCTCCCGAGACCGTGAATAAAAAACCTCACAAGTGGTATCAGAGCTGCATAGGCGATTCATGATGTTTAGCTTATTATGATCATCTTATTTCACAGCTTATTTAAGCTTATTTAGTGCGTTCAGCAGCTTATTCGGTAGAAGGGGGGGGGTGGGGGGGGGGGGGGGGGGGGGGGGGGGGGGGGTGGGGGGTATATAATTTTTTAGGGAGGGGGGGGGGGGGGGGGGGGGGGGGGGGGGGGGGGTGGTAAAATATTGGGGGTGTTTGGGGGGGGGGGGGGGGGGGGGGGGTATTTTTATGAAGAGTAGGATGTAAATTGGAGGATGAGGGGATTCAGGTGTGAATATTTAGGTGTTGTAGATTATTGAGCGAAGTCTGTTCAGCAGCATATTGTTTTATGCTTATTTTGTTGATTATATAAGTTTTGTGATTAGTTGGCTTATGCATCAGATCTAGTCTAAATCTGTGTTAATAAGTCATAATTGGTTTCAATCTCTTGTGTTTGTATGCAAAGGGATTGCCAGATTACTGTTTTATCGTATTTGGGTTACAATTAAGTGCTACTTTTCTAATATGTACCAAACTCGGAAGTCAAACTCAACGTTGACTTTTGGTCAACGATCAAACTCGAAACTCTAACTGCTTCTTTCGAGTTTCAGATTTAGTTTCCAAAAATGGATTCTGAAGTTGTTTTTTTATCATGGACAAAACAGAAAAGAAAGCAATGAACAGATTTGTACCTACTTGTTACAGATTCAACTTCGAGAATGAATCTCTACAACTGAGTCGACTCAGTGACTCATACCGAGAATGAGATCAAAAATGATGAGATAAATAAAAGAACTCACAACAAATACAATATTCACAGCCAACACCATTACAACAAAACCAAACTACCTTACTCCCATCCTCAACAAATCAAACCTCACATCATCTCAACAAACAGACTCGAACCTACACTCTATAACGAAACAAGATCTCAGTTATCATTTTCGTGTTTCACAAGAAAGATGTGACCTTTACAAAGTTTAATAACACGAAACGATTTTCATCATCGATCTGAGTGAAAAACCTAAAGTAAAGACTATACCAAGTTTGCTATCGACTTTCTTTCTTTCGTTCTTAAAACGTAAAACAAGATGAAACACCTACCGAGACCTCCTTGTGAGATCTTGAAGTTGTTCTTGAAAGAAAAAGGATTTATGTGCGCTTTCTGAAAGATATTCAAAGGAGGAGATGATGTTGCGTATGGATGGAGGATAGATTTGCTTTGTGTAGATGAAGGATATTCAAGACTTGAGAAATAAGATCTTGATTTGTGTTCATAAGGACTGAGAATGTGTTTAGGATTTGGTGGTTGTGTGAGAACTAAAGGGGGCGGATAGTTTGATATGTGTGTGACATATGTTAGGGTTGTGTTAACCTAATATGTTATATGAATTGTAGAATGGACTCTCACCGAAAATGTTTGGGCTTTGACTAGTATAAAATTTCATTTGGACTCACTCTATACCGAAAATGGTATTGACTGATTGGGCTTGAAAATTGGGTGTAATGTCACATTGAAAATGATTTATGGGCCCGGATGATTGTGATAGAATTGGGATGAATCCGAATTTATGATAAATTGAACTAAGTATGTCGAATTTTGTGCTTAAAATGCTATAAGGCCGAAGTTTGGAAAGTAATTGTTTCTCGGAACTAAAAACATCACTTATTGCTTGAAACGATCCGGATAAAAGATTCACGAAAACCGTTAAAAAGGCTAATTCTCGGGATTTCATCGCAATAATTGACTACGGAGATGATTCTTTATCACTTATTCGGGATTGAAGTAAAATGTCATGGGGAAGTGTACTTATTTCATCTTCTGGCCTTTCTTCCTCTGCAACGAAGATGACTTGTTCAAGCATATAAGGATTGTCATGAAGACTTGAAAAACTGGTTACTTTTGTGATTCTTTCTCTCTTTTATCCACAAAGTAGCTATCAATTTAAGGAGTTATGTTGTAGTGCTTAGTGACTCACGTAGTTAAGGATATTTCAAGAGATTCTTCCGGATAGTGCAAGCTGATGTTAATTAAGTATTGAGTTTGTCATATTGAGTTTTCTCCATCAGTGGCCATTACAGAAAGTCGACAGAATGCGAGGTTGGAATTAACTCAGTCAGAGAAGAGACAATAGAGGGTGATTCATGCAGCAGTTTGAATCTCATCATAACCAAATTATGTCTACATCCCGACATGGTTTGTGTCTATCAAATATTCGGGCATACTCAGATTATGATTTTTTCGATGGTCATCGAATGCAATCAGGGGGAAAAAGGAAGTAATTGATAGAATGCATTAATCAGGGGGAAGAAATGTATGGTTAGTGTGTGAAGTATGTGCATATGTGAGAAGATGTTGCTGATTCCTTGCATGTTCCCCTGAACGGATATTCATCAGAACAGAAGCAGTTCAGTTTGATGTGGTTGGCTTCTTCTTCTGCTTCTTCTACTTCTTTGATTCTACTTCTTCTTCTACTTCTACTTCTACTTCTACCTCTACTTCTACTTCTTCTTCTATGAAGCTACATCACAGTTTCAGAATCTGCTTACAATACGGATGTTGGTTTGGGGGGAAGCTGATTCAGAAACTTCGACAAAAAGAAGTAGATGAAGAAAGCTATGTGAAGACATGCAGTATGAACTGGGGGGAAGATAACTCAGTTTATACAAATTACATTGTATCGTCTGCAAGTAATGGAAAGATTCAAGCTGAAGCATTTATATTTGTACTTGTAGGATACATTGTAAGTAATTTCATATGCCACCATATTAGGGGAAGATTGTTAGGATTAAAAATATAGTTTTTATATGGAAATTACATTAGTTTCTAAATAGTCTTAAACACAAGGACTAGAAATGTAATTAGCCCAAAGATGGCTTGTGTTTAGACTATCAATACCCCCTCTAATCTTCCTTAAAGGGGTGAACCTCATAATTGTAATTTTCACTAATCATTCAATAATAACTACTTTCTCTCTCTAAAATGGATTTTATATATTTCCATCATCCCCGACCTCCAGAGATTGTGAATCAAGAAACCTCACAATATGCACCAGCAAAAATTCTGGTGTTATCATCCATTAGAGACACATTTGGAACATTTGGAAGAGTAAATGCATTTTTGAAAGGAGAAAAGTGTTCAAATAGATGTTCCTCAGAAGTTTTAGCAGCATTAACTGGTGATGATGGAGTATCATTAGTAGAAGATGGTTTAGCAGCACTAATAGGTGTACTAACAGTATTAAAACTATTAGTACTGTTAGTCTGCTTTTCCTATTAAAGTAGCCTTTCAAACTCAATTCTTGTGTCTTGTTCATCCTCCTCACCTTTATCAGAAGCTCCACTTTCATTCACTTTTGTAGGCTTCATACCAACATCTTCTTCACTGTCCTTAGGACCTTGAGAGATTAATGGATCAGTTGTGCAGAAAGGTATCAGGATGTACTCTTGTTCAGGTTTTGTCTTCTTTTCAGCTTGACCTGCAACAATATTATCTCTAGTTTTTGTAATACCATTAGTTTGATTTCCTGCAACAACTGGCACATAGTTCATAGATATTGTTAAAGAATCAACATCAAAAAGCCAGTCTGGTCCATTTCCTGTCACATTAGGTGCATTTTCAAGAAATCTAATGTTTAAGGTCTCTTCAACTGTAACACCCCCATTTTTACAATATAGCAGCGGAAGCTAATCTAGGGTATTACTTCATGGATACAACAATCATAATCATAGAAAACGACTTCAAAAGAGACGTTTATTCAAAAGATATGTTATCATTTATTTCAAATCAGAGTTTTACAAAAGTAGGTCCCAAAATCTAGTTACAATGTGAATGATAACAAGTTTTAGCCATCTTCGAGTCCATGCCACTCCGTGCCGTATATTGCTCAATAACCTGAGATAAACATGCTAAAAAGTCAACACAAAGGTTGAGTGAAATTCATAGGTTTGATAAACAGTTTGAATACAAGTCATAGTGTAATAATTGTTTAAACACAATTATTATGTAAAATGATATTGTTATTATACACCCGTTATTAGTAATAATTGCAACGAATACAATTATCATAGTAACAATGTATTATCCCGTTATTGCCTTATTTGGTCTGTTTGGTCTTGTCTGGTATAGTATAGTCTGGTCTAAGCTCATGGCACACAAACTGACTAGTGTATATATATACCCAAAATGATGTGATATATATATAAAGAGATAATGGCCCTCAGTGTAGGTAATTGCCATATACCTATGAAATTTAAATATAGTGTGTTTGGTTACCTATCCGGCTAACACAAACAGGATTCGTCAATCCCGATAGATCTATCCACAATATTTGCGTTCACCCGAAAGTGATTAATGGTCCATGATAATGAGGGACTTTTGGCATAAAGTAACTTAGACAGTAGTTGTAATAGTCTACACAAAAATGGTCATTTTCAAAAATCTTTGAAGGCAAACCTCTAACAAGGTTTCCCCTCACAAGTTTATTCATGTTTTTAAAGTTTATGTGAACAAGCTTCTTATGCCATAAATTGGATTCGTTAATTGTGGCCTTAGCAAAGAGGCAAGTTAAACCTTTAGTCGGAACAACACTATTTAGGTCAACACTATAAATGTTATCCTTTCTTGGAACTCTCAGCAAGACTTGACTTTCATCAAGTAGCTTAAAGTCAAAAGATAAGACAAGTCATTTAGTGTTAGTAAAAAGAACATTATTCTTCTTTTCACAAATTTGTGACACACTAAACAAGTTATACTTAAGCTCCTTACAAAAGTACACATTTTCAAAATCCAATGTTCCTGTTTTGATTTTACCTTTTCTAGAAATTCTACCTTTATCATCTCTAAAGGAAACAAATCCACCATCATAATCTTCATATTCAGTAAGATAGCATTTGTTTCTAGTTATGTGCCTTGAGCAACCACTGTCAATAACTCCTTTCTCCTTGTAATCCTTCTGTTGTGGGTTGCCCTGCATATTAAATAAGAGAATTAGACTCTTTTAGGGATCCAAGCCATTATAGACTTGGATCTGACTTGTGCATCAATGTAAGAATATTTCTTTTAAGTATTTGATGCACTACTGTTTTTGGCTTTCCAAACCCAGTATGCTAAGGCCTTAACAACATTAGCCCTTATTCCCTTATTTTCACTTACCACTGCTCTATCCCTAGCAGTAGTATCTTTTACCCTAACAGTATTAACCGTTTTATTAAAAATACTATTTTGTATTCTGAATACTTGTTAAATGGCCTCGTGACTTGTGAATATCCCTTTTATAAGTATTTGATATTGGTCTAAGATGATTCATAGTTGGTTTTGAGCCAGCAGTATTAACCGGTCTGCCAGCAGTATTAACACTTGCACTAGCAGTATTAATTTTGCCATACCTGGTTAGTACTACTTGTGGAACAAATTTTCTATTAGGGTGAGGGTGAGTCATTTTATTAGCAATGTTCTTATGATTCACTCTACTTGAGTTATTCCACACTGGTCTTATAACCTTTTTATCACACACATAATGAAGATGCTCAAAACTACCACAAACAAAACAAGCTTTATTAATCATTTTAAAGTCACTTCCTAGTCTTTGGGACATTACGTTGTTCCAGTTTCTTTGGTTCCCTATACAATAGTGTTTGTTTTGTTTAGATGTTTCTACCTTCTCTACTGTTTCCCTAGCTAACATAACAAGTTTTATCTTTTCAATGCTAGAACTAATAGTTTTATCCTTAGGTATAATTTCTACCTCACTTTCATCATCAGAATTCCAATCCTCAATGACTGGAGGTCTAAAGTTATTCTTCCTAACAGTTTTAGGTTCTACTGCATCACCATTATTTTTTACCTTAGCAGACTCATGATTTGACTCAACTGCCTTAACATTACTAGGTGTAACAACAGTAGTAACATCCAAATTCTCACTTTCAACTATTTCATCCATAAACATTAGATTAGGTTTGTGAGGCATGAAATTCCCTATAAACGGTAGGGGAACTGCATGATATCCCTTATCAGATTTGGACTTATTATTCTCTTGATTTTCTAACATCTCAGACGAATTCACAAAGCTTTCTACTGCAGAAGAAGTTGCATTATATCCTAGTCCAGTTTTAAACTTGTCAATGACTTGACTTTCCAGCAAATTATTCAAAGATTTAGATGAATTTTGAAACTTCTCTAATGTTAGTTTTAACTCATCTCTCTCTTTTTCTTCTTTTTCCAATTTCTTTTTGTTTTCAACTAATGTAGTGTCTCTTAGTTTGACTTCAAGTTTTAAAATATTGATGCT
>BQNB010079712.1:0-19109 GCA_026074375.1 Tanacetum coccineum | reverse complement strand
TTATTAAATTGAGAGATTTAACCTCGCTTCAAGTGTTCGACACCCTACTTACCACGAATCTACCATCGACCGGGTACACTGCCCTTTAAAGTGTTGTTTTTGGTTAATTCGATAAAATATAAAGAAAAAATTACATGTTTCGTCCCTATGGTTTATACCAAACATCAAGTTTCGTCCCTATTTCATTTTAATTACACTAGGCGTCCTTAATTTTGATACTTGTAACGCTGTCCGTCCCTATTTTGGATGGTCGTTAACTTTTTTCGTTAAGTCTAATATTTGTGAGGGCATTTTGGTCTTTTCCATTATAGGGACTAAACTTGTAATTTTTTTCGTTCGTTTTAAATTAAAAAAAATGTTTTTATGTTATTATAGGTAAAGAATCTAAAAATTTTTTACAAAATTTTTAAAAAAATTCGTACTTTTATAAATCTAATTTTTTTTAAATTAATTTTTTTCGTACTTTTTAAATTAAAAAAAATTACGTTGTTATTCGTTAAAAAAATTTAAAAAGTTTTAAAAAAAATTCGTACGTTTTAAAATCTTAATTTTTTAAAATAAATTTAAATCTTTTTTCGTACTTTTTATATTTAAAAAAATATTTTTTAGGTTTAAATTTTTTTTAAACTCATCTCCAAATTAAAATTCTTTTAAAAAAAATTATACTTTGTAAAATCTTAAATTTTTTGAAAAAAATTAAATCTTTTTCGTACTTTTTATATTTAAAAAAAATTACGTTATTTTTCGTAAAAAAATTAAATTTTTTTTTCAAAAAATTTTAAAAAAAATTTCATACTTTTTAAAATCTTAATTTAAAAAAAAGTAAATTTAAAATTAATTTTTTTTTAAAGTTAAGAAAAAAAAAAGTAAAAAAAATTCGAAGTAAAAAAAATAATTTTTTTGTTAACTTTTAAAATTTAAAATTATTTTTAAAATTAAAAAAATTAAAAAATTTTAAATTAAAAAAAATTCGAAGTAAAAAAAAGTTAAAAAAATTCGAAGTAAAAAAATTTTAAATTATTTTTTCTTAACTTTTAAAAATATAATTTTTTTGTTAAAATTAGAAATGTACGAAAAAAAATTTAAATACCTAATTTTTTTTTAAATATAAAAATTACGAAAAAAGATTTAAATTTATTTTAAAAAATTTAGATTTTAAAAAGTCCGATTTTTTTTTATTTTTTTAAATTTTTTAACGAATAACAACGTAAATTATTATTTTTTATTTAAAAAGTACGAAAAAATTTTCATTTTTTTTCAAATTAAGATTTATAAAAGTACGAAAATTTTTTTAAAATTTTGTGATAATTTTTTTAAAAATTTTGTAAAATTTTTTGAAATTCTTTACATATAATAACATAAATTTTTTATTTTATTTTAAACGAACGAAAAGAATTACAAGTTTAGTCCCTATAACGGAAAAGACCAAAATGCCCCACAAATATCAGACTTAACGAAAAAAGTTAACGACCATCCAAAATAGGGACAGCCAGCGTTACAAGTTTCAAAATTAGGGACGCTCAGTGTAATTAAAATGAAATAGGGACGAAACTTGATGTTTGGTATAAACCATAGGGACGAAACATGTAATTTTTTCAAATATAATTTTTAAACTTGAATCATAAAATTATACACCACACAACGACACATCAAGTTTTTGAGGCCGTTGCCGGGGAGTAAAAATTAATCTTGATTTTATTTTTTATATTTTGGTGTTTAGCATTAGATCTAACCAGTAGGAGTAGTGTAAATTAGATTAGTGTATATTCTTGTATATTCTGTATATTTTTGTATATTTCTTAGTTTAATTGTTTGCTTGTATATTTTATTGTTTAATTTAATTATTTTCCTAACACACTGTTCTGGTCGATAACTCGATATGGCGTATCCACTTCCATTGGATACGGCGTATCCACTTCCATTGGATACGGCGTATCCAACTTTCTGTCCAATACAGCGTATTCATTCAATTGATTAATACGGCGTATTTACTTCTATTGAATACGGTGTATCGATCATCTGATACAGTTCTTTTCCACTCTCGAACTTAAAGCTTAAATTTTTTCTAACACCTTTTTCCCGCTGGTTCTACTGATAATTTTCTAGTTATTTTTCAGTTAAGAATGACAAAGGTAATCAAAAGAGAGTTCGAGAAACTTGAGGATCTTATGGTCAAAGATGTTTCGCTCACTTGCGATACATCACTTGAAGTTTTCCACATAGAATTCAACCGGATGAGCGGAACGGATGATGATTTATTCACATATGAAATTGAAGTTGCTAACATCCTATGTGACTCAAACAAGGATGATGATTCAGAGCAACGAGTGTCGCATGAAGTTGATGATGATATGGGATATGATCCATCTCATGTTGCATTTACTGAATGGTTGGGGTCAAAAAATTTAACTACAAGATGATGGATCATTATACAAAGAAAGCGTTATGGATTTACTGGATTAGAGGAGATGATGAAGTTGAGCTCACTGATGAAGAATCTTCTGATAATGAAGATGAAGTTGATGAAGTCTTGCAAAACCTTCAAAGAATTTAACTATCTTTTGCAAATCGATCCAGCCTTACTTACTAAGGACATTGAGGGATTCAAGACTTATGAAGAATATAAGGATGATTGGATCTATGAATGGAACAGTGATGTACCATGGGTTGATGAGAAACCACGGAACGACGATGGAGTTTGGACTAAACCCACACCAGTTGTGCATTATTGTAAGCCCTTTAATTATAAAACTGGATGTTAGGAATGGCCAATATGTAGTTGGAAGAATGATGGATACTGTAATGGTGGAAACTTACCTAGAGCTTACATTGTTGGAAATTCGCTCCATTACCAAGATTATGAATGGTACGAAGCCTTAAAGGATAGCGATCTAAAAAAACAAGCTTTAAGAAATAAAGCTATCATGAAAGGCTTAATCAATGATGATGAATTATGCAATGATGATTGGAGAAGATGGGAAAGCCATGAGATTACCTACCATAATCACGATTATAAGCATGAACTCATGATGAAAGACAAGAGTTATGTGAAACTCATGAACTGCCGGTATGAAATATAAGAAGATTCGAGATGATCAAGTATTCATTGGGACAAGAAGAAGAGTATGTTGCTGTTAAAGAAGATGAATATGATGATTTGGCAAGAACAAGCGAAGAGGCATGCCAAGCATATCAAGAAATCTTTCGCATGATGGACGAAGGATGGATGGTAAAAAGAGCCGAATGAAGAGAAGCTGGAAGACAAGTCTAACTTAAAGACTTCGCTGTAAACAAAAGTGCTTCCCGGGAGACAACCCAGAATGTTATTTAATTTTATCGAGTCTGTCTTCCCAGACATCAATACAGCGTATCCGCTCCAAACCATACGGCATATTTATTGTCTGGACATTATCAGTCTTTACTTTTTATGCATTTTAAAAACATTATTGTCAGTTCTGGCGATACGGCGTATTCATTCACATGATACGGCGTATTCACCAGACTGACTCGTATTTAGTTTGTTTAGTTTAGTTTAAATTAACCATATCGACGAATATTGGTGGAGAATTTACAAATCTAGAGATCTCGAAGTGTTGGAATCTTGAAACCTCAAGACGATTGTTTAACACGAAATATTGCTCAATAAATCGACATGGAGAATCTACCGAGCAAATATCAGGGGAGTTTCTTATTCTAATTCTTTTTAATTCCCGTATTTATTGTTTTATCTATACAATGAGGACGTTGTATAATTCAAGTGGGGGGATGGAATTAGAATGTATACTTGTCCTAATTTTCACACTAAAATGCTTAAAACATGCTCAAATTTAAAAAAAATTCAAGCATACTTTTGTGAAATTACATGTTACATAACTCGCACACAATAACCTTCGTTAGATATTATGAGGATTTAACCTTATCCATTACCAAATGTTTACCCAAATTCCACAAAATATGAGTGTGTCGGTGATGTAGTAGACTTTAGAACTTGGCTTGGTATATCACTCGAGACCGCAATGATGAGTACTATGGATTTAGATGGAGTAACTTGTTTAAATTGGTAAATTTTAGGATTACACCCAAAATGCCTTTACATGTTGCTTATTAACTAACTACTAACATACGACTGGTTCGAGTGTAACCCCCGTAAAATAAACCCTTGTTTTCTCCTCCATTTAAGAGTAATATACCCCTAAAACAACCACGTAGCGCCAATACACAAAACGAGATATTCGTTAACTCAAATCCCCGGCAGCGGCGCCAAAAATTGATTGTTGTTTTTAAACACACAAAAGTAAAATATATAATAAAATATCACAAGAGAAATTAAGAAAATTCCTTAAGGAAAATTCACTCTTTAAAAGATATATATAATATATAATATACGTATGTTTTTCCGAAAAGTATGATTTCCCGAGTCGTTTTCCCAACGATTTGAGAAATTGAAACCTCGCTTGATATTGGATATTGATTTGAATGGGTTCAAAGATTGATTGGGTTTTCTATAACTACTAATTAAAAGCACAATTAAAAACAATTAAACACTTAACAAATAACGGGAAACAAATAAAACGCGACAAATAAGCAAGTAAATCAAAATTAAGTCCTAAAAATGCTAACTAGATTTCTAAACATAAAATAGGACAAAAGAAAATTTTAAAAAATAGCAAATAATTGAAATTATATTTTTCCTAGGTGAAACAAAGAAAAAGAAAATTTTAGAAAAAAAATAATCACTATTTTTGGGTTTTTAGATTTTAAGATATTAATTTTCTAAGATTTAAACTAATTAAAAGTATAAAAATGATAAAACTATTAAAAATATAAACCTAAAAATTTTATAAAAATTATACTAGAAAAAGAAAAAGTGCAGAATTTTATAAAAAATAAAAACCCCAATTTTTACTTTTTAATTAAACTTTAATTAAACTAATTAAAATCTAAACCTAATTATTAATTAAAATTATAAACTAACAAAGAAGTAAATGAAGGACTAATGGTGTTAGTCCTTTAAAACTTTTTTCTATTTTTTTATAATTTTTCAAAACTTTAAACTTAAGAAAAATGATTAAAAATATTACTAATAGAAAAATGCCCAAAAAATTAGAGGAAAATCACTAAACGTTATAAAGATCAAAGGAAAAATAAGAAGAATCTCAAAGAATAACAAATAAGCCGGGAAAAAGCTTTTATAAGCTACGGCTTATTATAAGAAGCTAAAAGGGAAATGACTATAAGAATTAAATGTGGGGAAAGGTGAATGGATGAGCTATTGTAGCAAAGTGTTAAATTAAATGAAAAGAAAACAAAATGAATTGTCCCACTTGGTCTGTTGGTAAGGTGTGTGTGTTCTATCCTAGAGGTCTGAGGTTCGAGGCTAGCTAACTCCCCCTTTTTGCTCTTTTTTTATTTTTTCACTTTTATCAAAAACTAATTACTAAAACTTAAAGAAGACACTTTTTTAAGAACTTTTAATGAAAACAATACTAGCTGAAACTCAAAGATAAGCTCAAAAAGAGCTTATGAAGAAACTGATTGCAGAAAGTGAGCTTTTGAGCTCACTTTCACTTAAACACTTGCAAAATGCTCAAAATAAGCTCAATTTACAAAACAAAAGAAGTTCTAAACTCCTTATGATATGCTTAAGCTAAAATTGACAAGAGATTTGAGCTAAAACACTGAAAGCTATCTGAAATTGAAAACCAAAACTGCAAACTCAGACTTAAGCTAGAAAGGCACAAATTCAGCTTAAGCACTTAAGCTCATTAAGCTATGACATAAGCTGACACCTTGAAAACTTAACTAATGCAATTTAAGCTACTAGACTAAATCATAAAAAACTCACTCTATAAGCTAGAATTTAAATTTTAAAAGCTAAGCTAATTTCACTACTGTTTTTGGCCTTTTTTAGGATTTTATTGATTTTTAAAAGCTAAATTACCCTAATGTTTAAGCTAGAAATTGAAAACTTAGACTCAATCTATATTAAGCTACATAAAAACTACAAGCTACTTGAATTATTTAGGCTAATACTAACTTAGGCTAGCTAAAATGCAAGTTCAAAGGGAAATCAGTAGGAACAGCCTATGTTCCTGCTGATGCACTTGACTTAAAGGAGCAAAACAAAAATGTAGGTAACCTTGTGGTTACCACAGCACTTAACACACTCACTATGAGTGTATAAACTTAAAACAAGCAATATCTAAGCCTTGGAAGGCTTAGATCAAATTTTCACAAGCAACAAGAAAGGGTAAAAGTACCCTGGTGCTGGCACACTAAAAATAAGCTCAAACTTTTTCAATTTTAAAAACTAACTTGTGAAAACTTTATTCCTAATGATTTTAAATGAAATCAAAGCTGTCTCAAATGATTTGCACAAAAACCTTTGACTTTTTGAGGTCAAAACAACTAATGCCAAACACCCCTTAACATAAGACAGATTATGATTAAGCTATTGAATTTAAGATCTAATGAACTAAACTTAAGTACCAGATGCTAATTAGCTACTAACTAACCTAATAAACATAAATCATCAACCATTTAAGCTAAATCTAGAATCTAAGCTTATGCTAACTAATTTTTTTTTTGGTTTTTATAAATTTTAAGACAAATTAAGCTATAACAAGATCTATATTATAAAAAACTAACACAGATGATCAAACACACTTAATAAGCTAGAATAAAAGTAAATAAGCACTAATAAGCAAACATATTTAAGCAATTAAGCAGTTTACACTAATAAGCACTTATTTAACTAGGAATTAAAGGACAAAAAGAAGTTAAATGAAAACTAACCTTCAGCTTCAGCTAAACAGAAGCTATGGCTCAATTGAGCTTAATCAACAGCTCTGGCTTATTAGAAATAAGCCAGTATAAGTCCTTGAGAGCCCTTCCCTTTCTGGCTCTCCTTCCATAAGTTTCCAAGCAATCCAATAAGCATAAGGTAATAATCTGTTTTATTAGGTTTAAGTAGATTAAAGATTTATTTAAGCAATTATACAGTTAGAGTACTTTAATATAGAGATTTATTAGTCTAGCTATGATATTTAGCTAGGCATTTATTAGGAAAATGCTGAGAGCTTATGAATACAAAGAGCTTATGAGAGACTATTAAAAACTGAATTTCATTAACATAAAACTTGATTACAATGCTTAAAAGAAGACTTTACAAACGTTAAAGGAAAATTTAAGCTAAAAATTGAAATTAAGCTAAACTTAAACAGCTATTTAACTATCTCCTGTGTGTCTATTAATCTCTTCAATCATCATTTACTTCAGTCTTCTGTTTGACTAATCATCATTAACTTAGTCAAATTAGCATTTTGAAGTGTGATGTGCCAGTAACGCTAGGCCGATTATATACTATAGGCCCTGTAACTAGCTGAAGCTTCTGTCATTCAACTCGCTAGTCTATCTTTTTGCTACGCATACCCAAGCAGATCATGCACCTATCACATCTTGAACCAATATCTCCCAATGATTGGATAATGATTATTCATAGTCTAACCGTTTTAGATGTCCAGAGTGTGTTGTGAGTGACTCGTACTATGTGACCCAAAGCTCTAGTGCCCAATGCATAGTACTTCTTCTTGTTCAATGTGTAGTCATCTAGCAGTTTTGATGCACTTTTACTGACAATACTAACTTACTCTTAGCCTATGTACATAACTGACTAGTTTAGTATGACAGTTGTAATCTTGAGCTGTGCGTGGATAATAAGTAGTAAATATATCAGATCTCTTTGTCACTCCTTTTGCTTTTTCATAGCCATCTACGTAGGACACCCTAGTGACTTATTAGTGGAACAGTATAGGAGCTCTTGTGAGAATTACTGATTGACCCTTGCCATCATGATATGGTCCTCTTGAATTGTCTTTCGTACCCTTAATTTTGACAAAAGCCCTTTGTTTTTTGACCCATGTTAAATGGGGGGTAGTACTAACGTCTTTGACGCACGTGTGTAGATATTCGTCGCACTACATGAGTATCTCCTCAAGTTTGTGGTGAAATTAAAAACCTTCATTTTCTTTGTTGATGAGGTTTTTCCCAAACACTTCATCTTCTTGTCTTTCTGCTTTTGATGTTAGCTCTTTTTCTATCTGACTGGATGAATACCTAATCTTGTGTTCTTTGCTAAAGCTGACTCTTTGACCTACCCCTTAAATTTTACATCGGCAAACTGTGCATCCATGCTAATACATCATGTTGGAACAAAAAGTATCTTCATTATAGTATTTTTTCATATCCGTCGGCTGATTTGTGCAGTAGGGTTCATCACTATATCATAGACATCACTGAGTCTACTCTGTGTATAGGAACTGAGACTACTTCAAAGTGTTTATCGATTGCAGAAAGAGCATCATGATGTTACAGGTTCCCTAGTCGCATCTTTTATATGAAGAGCAAAAATCAAATTGTTCTAAAAAACATACATCCACAACATGTTAGTTTCTTTAAAGAAAGATACATTATATCTTAAAGTTCATTATGTGCCAATGGTAAAATTGCAGACGCATTGAGTCCGTGTTTCCTGTGTTACGATCTGATATCTACCGCCAACTTCCATCCCATCCACACTCTGACTCTTTGGCTCCAGACCCAACATGTCTGAGCCAATAAATTAGCTACCTTGAAGACTACATTACAGTCGCTTAAAAAATCCGTCAGATTCCTCGAACGTTCAAGTGTGTTAATCCATAGAGTTTATTAACGAATACTCTTTCTAAAGCTCGATTATAATGCACTGAATGCATTGCCTTTAAATCGAGTTTAGTTCACTAGTAGCTATATGCATGATCACAAACGATGCTTTGCTAGAGAGTCCACGAACCGATACACTCAATAACCATCAGTCGCTCTCATACCTGTATTGCGTCAACGCTAAGTTCCTTAACTTCATTCTGGAAGTTACAATATGTGATGCGCGATGATTGCTATCTCCTCGGATGGCTGAACATCGACGTCTGATCAGGTGGTACGAGTGATTCATTCCCTTTAGGCAATAAATACGACTCTGATTATTTTTGTTATTTCACACTAGTATTAGCGTTCATCCAGTGTTAACGGTGTATCTTCTTACCACGTGGATTGTCACGCTTATTCATGATTGGGACTTACAGGCGCCAAACAATACACTAGTCATGCAATGTCATAAACCTCATCTATCACTGAGAAAATATACCTAAAGCGTTGTGCTTCGTTAATTATTTTCTTAAATCAGCACTCTTATACCAAGTCACGTCTATCTTTGCCGGTAGTTGTCTTTAAAACAGTAGAGAAAAATTTAGACTATGCAGATTATTCGTAAGGTTCTGGTGAATTCTGTCACGTTTTGCCTCCTAGGACGTTAAAGCAAACAATTGATTGTCGACATATTAATCTTACATCACACCACAGCTGCTTCAATGTACCACATACTCCAAACTGTGTTCGCGATCGCGTAACAGTGAGTTAAGTTGCATCATTAGATCACTGGTATTCTGGGGTAATGCTTCCATTTCATTTAGTCTGGAGGTTCTTAAACAACATCATGTCATATAGTTTTAGGGGTAATAGTTTACGCGATACGGAGTATTTGTCTATTCACTTCGATCACACGAAGGCTACAAAAAGAGTATGACAAAGACTCCTATTATTACACTTTCATTAAAAATATGATAACGAGTAACTCGTCGTATTCTGGCCATAATCAGAAAAGAAGCAAATAGCATGTCAGAAAGTCATTATGTTATTGTGTAGTTCGCTTGTTATTGAAGCACATTTTCACTCAATATCTCGACTCTTTAATTGGACCGTACTTATTGAAACACGGTGACAGTCCATAATATAATTGACAGTTGCAACGATTGAATCAGTATGATTTAACCAAAGGCTAATTGAGATTCGACTACGCTTGTATTATGTATCATCAGGTGTAGCAGAAGTGTACTTCATAGATCTAAGCAAGTCTATATTTAGAATTTACTATATGTATTAGAAAAATTATAGTTAAAGGGATATGTAATTTGGAAAGTATATTATCCGACACGCGTTCGTAGGAGAATTATCACTTGTCATTCTATTGAAAGATTTATTGATGTCATAAAGTACCAACAGCTCACCGTTTTGTATATCTTAGTTGTTATCATAGGATATATGGACACTATTTTTATACAACTCGAAATACGCTTAATGTTTTCTCTTTTAAAGAGTTTGGCTACTATTACCTAATATTTGTCTCAGATCTTTTTTGTAAGGACTTATCAAAATAATGAGACTATACTAGTTTTACACTGTTTCGATCTTTCTAATCGATTTCGTGTCTAAACTTCTTAGTTTTATAGACAATTAGTTAAATTACGTATTGTAAAGTGACTATAGTGTTTGTGATGTTATTCTACTATAGCGTGTCTATTGTAATCTCTTATAATTTGAATGGACTAAACGGATACTATTAAGACTTATATCATAACTTAATATTATCACTGTATAATCGCGGCTGGATTTTTTTTCTAATCTTCCAATATGTGGACCAAGTTGTGTAATGAAATGCCTGTAAGAGAAAAATTTATAAGTATATAGATTTTTAAGAAAATTACGCTAATGGACCTTGCCGTTTATACAACGTCATATCCTTGTATGTATAATATAATACAGATATTGTTCTCCCCATTTTTAAGTATCAGTGTCATTGACTATTATCAGACAATTATTGGTCGATCATGTGTATCTCATGAATTTATAATCAATTCTAAGAGTGTCATACTGTTCCAAATACATCACTTTATATAGTAATAAACCTATAACGTGTACATCACGTATTGTTTATGGTTGCTATCTAGAGATACCAATAGATACTCCTTAAGTAAGTTACATAGAACTGCCGATTTTCCGCATAATCAAGCCCCCAGATGTAGCCGATTATGTGATCTACAAATCCCAAAGAGCCTCCTAGATAGCAATATGTCGCATACGTAATTTTTCCTCTAATCACCTTGTTTGAGCGTGAGAGTAAAGGGCGATGCTTGTTTGTGTGTACTCTATCAGAGATAGTGTGTGTAATTGTGTGTGATGTGTAGTTTCCCCCCCCCTTAAGGAATTAGTGAGAGTAAGTTTTGAATACATAGAATTAAAGAGAATTCAGTCCAACATAGCAAGCTAGCCCGATCACCACTTACCACGCGTTATGGATCGCAAGCGCATGTGGAGTGACGTACTTCGTGGTGTGACCTCAGCTCGGCTAAAGTTGTATGTTGACGTGCCGCCTAACGCACTCGTGAGCATAAAGTGCGCCAGAAGACTGAAAACTCACATTGCGTGAGACTGAGCAGACTCGTTGGTGTTACCTTGGATAAATCCAAAATAACAATGGTAGAGACTTTGTTTGTATATCAAAGTGTATGCGGAATCTACACTTCAATACTCTAGAAGTATTAATCAATGAAACAGTATTAAACAATGAACAATGAATAAAATACTTCAATATTATTAATGATAATAATACAAGTACTCTAACTTAGTACTAGGGTTACAACCTTGAAGCTTACAAGAATCTTAATCTCTGGATCTGTGTATTTGTGAATGTGAGAGATCTCTGTCTATGATTGATATATGATAATGAGATGAATGAGATGATAAACTAGATGCCCTAGGATCTCCTTTTATACATTAAGGAGTCCTAATGGGCTTACAATACTTTCTTAAATATTTAGTCAAATATATTAAATACAATGACTAAGTATTTAATACTTTCCTAAGTATTTAGTCAAATTCTCAATCAGCATTAATATCTTCAATCATCATTTACTTCAGTCTTCTGTTTGACTAATCATCATTAACTTTAGTCAATTAGCATTAAGTTATGCCTAACAGCATTAACTTGTACTAACAACATTAACTTTTACACCAGCAGCAGTAATCTTGAACCAGCAGTAGTAACTTTATAACCAGAAGTCTTAAGTCCTTCAACAGTCTTAAGTTAGCACTGATAGTACTAACTTACTCTAGTAGTACTAACTAACTAGTTTAGTACTGATAGTTGTAATCTTGAGCAGTACTAACTATTTTCTTCTAACAGTACTAACTGTTGGCTTGGCAGTACTAACTCTGTAGTGTTTAATTCCGAACAATATGACGTGTTCTGATTTACTTTTAAAAGGTAGAATTAGTAAAGTCTGGCAGTAAGTTCAGCAAACATTTATAGCAATGGAGCTCGTAGTTTACCCGTGAAATGGTAAACAATCAAGCAAGGATGGGTGTACATAAGATAGAGTGAAGAGTTGAAGATAAGTCTAACTTAAAGACTTTGCTATAAACAAAAGTTCTTGCTGAGAGACAACCCAAAATGTTATTTTTCTTATTTTTTATCGAGTCTGTCTTCCCATACTTTCGATACGACGTATCCAATATCAATGGATACGGCGTATTGATTGTCACGATGTTATCCAGTTTTTTATTTTCAGTATTTAAACATTATTGTCAGATTATCTATAAAGTGTATTAATGAATATGATACGGCTTATTTGGTAATCTGTCATGTACCTCAGATACTTTTTATAGGTCTTAATATAGCGTATCCTGGTTTTTGGGATACGGCGTATCAACTTCTTGTACAGTTTTTCGTTTTTGTGTTTGTTTTCTAACTGTCGAATACCGGAGATAGAATTGCATTGGTTTTTCTTATATCTTAAACAAGACCTTACTGAAGGAAAATGACGACTTTGGTGGAGTATTTATATTCTGGAATTCAGTGTGTTTTAGTCATGCTGGCATACAGACCCGCATTTACAACACACAATCTTGCTCATAAACGCAACATGGAGGATCATACTGAGCAAATCCCAGGGGAGTTTCTCGTTCTAATTCTTTTAATTTTCTGTCCTTAATGTCATATTTATATGAGGTCTTTGTATATTTCAAGTGGGGGAGGAGAATTAGAACGCTTACTTGTCTATATTTTCACAATAAAATGCTTGAATTATGCCTAAATTTAAAAAAAAATCAAGCGTACTTTTGTGAAAGTATTAGTTACATAACCCGCACACATAACCCGCACACATAACCCTTGTTAGATATTGTAAGAATCTAGCCTTATCCATTTCTAAATATTTACCCAAATTCCACAAAATTATGAGTATGTCGATGATGTTGTAAACTTTAGAAATTGGCTTGGTATATCTATTCAAGACCATAATAATAAGTACTATTTTAAATAGATGGAGTGACATATTCTAAACTGGTAAATCTATAGGATTACACCCAAAAAGCCTTTACATGTTGTGATATTAACTAACTACACTGGTTAGTTAACCCCCATATAAACACTTTTGTTTACTTTTATTTTTAAAGTAAGATACCCTTAGAAAAACCTGCTGAGCCATTCTATTCCTTTCTTACACCAAATTTTTGTTTTGTTACACCTTTACACCTTAGCCTACCTTATTTAATTAAGTCCTTAATCGGTTGCTAGTTGCTTTTGTGTAAAGTATTGTATTTCCTATGTCTCAATCCCAATTTTCTATCTACGGTTAGGTCGGAAAAATTGCACAATGCAATTGGGTACGTGTGAAATTTCTATCTACGGTTAGGTCGGAAAAATTGCACAATGCAATGGGAATGTGAAAGTATTTATGTGCCAGATCAAGTTCACCAAGAAATGACCCAAAATTAGATCTTGGTCTATTTGAGATTGTTCCTTTTAATTGTAATCAAATATGTTTTCTTGTCTCTCGTTTCTTTTCTGAACAAATCGAATAATCTAATGGATCAAACTCATTCTTGAACTTGTTCGTCAACACCAGGTCAGCAGGTGGCTCTTTCATCAGACATGGCTATGCTCACCATATCGCAGTATAACGGGCGATATCTCCTATGTTGTCTTTGTGGATTCCCACCGAATTCCATGTCTTCTCTTTCTGTGCGGCTTTCTTTATAGGGATCCTGCTGGCATGGTACTACATTTCCAGCAAGTTCGTGAAGGTTTAGCGGTTTTAATCTTTTAGTGTGTTTTACTACTTTCACAAATCAATTTTTACATTAGTAGTATGGAGGAGAATGGATATATTATCCAGATCTATTATGATCGTGAAGATGATAAAATTACACCGAAATTCGTAGTTTATATGTTGAGAAAAAAATAAAAAAAGTGAAAAGTACAAAAAAGTGATTCTATAGAGTATTGTTGTATGTTGGTTGAAATTAACCAACCATGTATTTCTTGTATAAATGTGGTCGATATCATCACTAACGTTGTAAAGTATGCATATTATGGATTATTGGGAGTTGACCGTTACGGGAACGCCAACTAAGGTTGTTTTTTTTATCTATGATCAAGACGTTTATGTCTATGATTTTGTGTCTTTTTCATGTGTACGGTCAGGAAAGTACTAACAACAATGTACCTTATTTGTTTGGATGTAATCTATTTGTTTTGTTCTTTTTATTTAACAACAATTATTTTCCTTTTCCTAATTCGTATCCTTTGATCTTACTCGAATGAGGATGCGAGCAATCACATATATCTATTCCGTCGTTACAGCCATGTATGTGTGATTTTGTCCGCCTTGTTGGTTTATTACTATTGGGGAAGGATTAGAAGATCCCTACTCTATATCACTCTTCGTCCTAACCCTTGGTTTTACTCGAGTGGGGGAATGAATGCAATCATGTATGTCTTTTATGTCGTTACAGATGTGTATATGTGGTTTATCGCCCTTGCTGGTTTACAACTTTTGTTGAAGACTACTAGTATTATTCTTTAGCTTATTTGAGTTAAGGAATGAATGCAACCATGTATGTCTATTCCATCGTTATGGATGTGTATATGTGGTTTTGTCGCCTTTTCTAAAATATTGCTATCAATAGAGATTAAAAGAGTGATCAAACCCTTGAACCTTTTAAAAAGAAATTTACCTTTGTAAACTTGTCACTCCTTAGCTTTAGTGGTGGAGATGTGTATCCTTGCCAAGATTATGATAAAATACTCATCACGATCGAGTAATTGAGCGAATTAGTTACATGTTACCACATAGATTAGTTGAGTGATTTGAGTGATTTCATCTTTCTACTTCGTGAGGTGTTTGGTTGTGACCAGTAATTGAATGAATAATCGCTTAAAGGAAAAATCCTTGAGCATGGTTAGGATACATTTTCATAAATTTTCTAAAGTCTACTTGAGGACAAGTACGATTCAAGTGAGGGGATATTTGATGACATCAAATAACGTCACTTTTATAGCATCATTTATCCTATGTTTCTTACCCATTTTGTATAATTATTGCATGAATTGATACTTAATTGTTTATATTTAATATTTGTAGTAATTATAGAGTAATTGGTGAAGTTATGCTAAAAGGCACGCATTTTGGAGCTTAAACGAAGAAATCTCCAGATATAGTTCTGACAACCTATACGCCGTATCCATCAAGGAAGATACAACGTATCTGTGTCTTCACTTCACAAGAAACCATGAAGAATTAAAGAGCAATACGCCATATCTAGAAGACTCTATATGTCGTATACAAGATCGAGTATTTAAAGATTCTGGAAGATATTGAATGTGGTCCTTACTGCAAGAAACCCCCAATACGCCGTATTGACCTCAACCAATATGGCGTATCGACGAATTTCCAAAGACTATAAATACAAATCCCTAAACCCGAGTTTAGGGTGTGCGTAAACATATTTTTGAAACGCTAACCACAAAAGTCGATTTTCATAGGGTAAGAAGAGCAAAGAAAGTGTCGCATCGTGCTTAATTCCATATGAAACACCTTATAATCATTTGTACTCTAATTATCGTTCAATTTTTGGAATCATTCGTTTAACTCGGTTAGGTTACCTTAGTTGATTCGTTTATTATGTTTGTATTTGATACAATGGTTATTGGCTACAAACCTTTAGGTATTAGCCATGTTTATGAAGATTTAATGTTTGGTTTGTTTATTTCGATTGCTTAATTTATTGTTGATTGTTGATTATGTTTATCAATTTAAACTCATTTACGTGATTTTGTATGCGACCTATCAATCAAATGGATCTAGTTGTGCCGACCAAGTAGACTAGATTAACCGAGATAGTTCTTCATATAACGACTTACATTACTAGAATCATAGGATCATAAATAATGACCTATCCTTACCGTTGGTTTAGTAAACAAGTTGGACTAACAGGTGACCTGGGATCAACAAATGACATTTTGATTCCCTTGGTAAGGACTTAGACAGTGGGCTACTAGTATGTAAGATGTCGTTAAGTAGTAAGTTAATAAAGTCTCGTTGAGCTAGGATTTGATACGATCACCATTATTGTTTTCCTAAGATAGATTATAATCAACAAAAGATTGCTTTATGCGAATGCGTTTAATTGTGATAGAGTTAGCGTGTCTAGGTTTTAGGAAGAAGTGCCGCCTAAATCTAGGAATGATATAGCTATCGAGATAAGTCAATCATTGCACTAATAAACAAACCTACGTTTTAATTGGATTAATCATGGTTAATACATTTTCCTTATAATAGGCTTGACCGCTCTTTTATATTCTGATTATCTTCTAGCTTGTGTTATTGTGTCTGAAGTAGATTTAAGTTACCACCAAAACCTGTGCCAGCCTCTCAGACTGAAAACCCCCTTATCCGTTAGAATTAGGTTTAGTATATGTTTAACTTAGAATTAACTTAGTTTAGAACTAACATATATAAATAAAATACTAGTAGACTTAGGAATTAACACTCTCGCTCTTAGTGAACAACACCCTACTTACCAACAAATCTACAACTGACCGGGTCTACTGCCCGTTTGTGTTGTTTTTAGGTAAAGTTGACAAAATATAAATGTAAAACTTGATAACTAATAATACCTATGCACAACGAAACATCAGATATCTAATAAAGCAATAATTAGCCAGGAAACATTCAACATAACAACAGTAAATTCATAACTAGGTCAGCACTAGAAGTGCTTAGTCGCTCATGGTAACAATACAACAAGAGTAAATGAAAGGAAGCATGGATTGAATCATCATTAGTCTTACAATATGCGTTTATGAACGATTAAAAATAATATTAAGTTTTGTGTTGGTTACGCCATAACTAATGTAGTGGGTTACGGCTTAATCATGATGATGTGGACTTCCATTTTGCAGGCTTAAATTGTGTTACGGCGTAACCGTAACGTCATGGTTACGCCATAATGGTCGTCATCCTTCTTCAAAGTGGTATGTTATGGCGTAATGGTAACAAAGTAGTTACGTCGTAACTATGGTGCTGAATCATTTCTTCTTTAATCTTAGTTACAGCGTAACTCCTGTGGGGTGGTTACATCATAACTAGCCGTGAGGTCCCTTATTTGCTTGATTTCCACATCTAAATCTCGCGTCTCTTGCTCTAATGCTCATGTTTTTCCTGTAAACAAAATATGAAGTGATTAAGTATCATTTCCAGGCATTTATATAATAATTACAAGCATTTTGATAGGGATTTTGATACCAAAAAGTATTAACTATTTGATGTTATCAAATATTCCCCCACTTAACTTCTACTTGCCCTCAACTAGAACTGTTAGAATAATTTTGAAAAGTTTTCCCTAATTTAACTCAGAGAAATGAATTCATAATTTACTTATGCTAGAAACCATGAAAGTCAAACACCTTACGAAAAGGGGATCAAAATCACTCAACTGTCATACTAGTCTAAGTGTTTCATTTTCCGGGTGATCACTCAACTGCACTCTCATAGCATGTATTCTATCATAAGCTTAGAAAGTTGATGTGCGGTCGTTGAAAACTCAGAAGTTTTATAACTCCCTAGGCAGTGTACCTAACTGTTGTAGTGTAGTATAGGTAAGACTCGAGGTTGTTATCGTTCTCTAGGAGAATAGGTTGGAAAGGCTCGAACATAATATAACAGAGGTCTAAGGGTTGATGGAATATTATGTTTGTATTTTTAAATTTTGTGAAAGCAAGTAAACGTTTGGTTTTGAGAGGTTGGTTTGGTTTTAGCTAATTAAACTAATAATAAATCTAAACTACTTTGGTGATAACTATATGATAAATGAACGAATTTACTTAATGATGCACTACTTCTTAGTTTGCTTCTCCTAATCTTATTGCTTTGTCACACTTGTGATGATTTGTGTAAGTATTTCTTAACTCATGAACGAATTACACGAACCCGTCGTCTACGTAATCTTCTGTTATGGCAACGCAAAAGTAAGGTAGTATGAAGACTATTACAAGGCCCCTAAGAGTACATTACATGCATTAAAACACTTAAGAGGGATCAACCATATTAGGGGTAAGGTAGTATAAAGACTGTTACAGATGGTATCCTTTCTACACACTCGCGTTTCCCTAGACGTCCATGCCAATTTAATATCTTATGTCTAGTTTTCTAAAGCCTAACGCGCACATCCATTACAAGAAGCAATATTAAAAGGATCTACAAACTAAGTTTCATGCAATCATAAGTAAATACTAAAGGATCTAGCCTATCATGTTAAAAGGAAGTAAAGAACAAGAATCAATCACACAACATATAGACATATTTAGTGATAAAAGATAGGAAATCTCACTTGATTAAAAAATGTAATAAAGGATGTTACAAGAGGGTTTTAACTCCCTAAATGGCCTAACTAGTAGCTATAATCGTCTTCTAAAAGTAGGGTTCGGTTACCAAAAGTTACACTTAAAACCCGAAAAACGAGTTTGTATATATAGGAAAACGGGCGCGACAGCGTCACGTTATAATCCTGACGCCGTCACCACGTCAAATCTTCTAGGGCTTCTTTAATTCGGTTGGATCCTAACACCATCGCAAGAACTCTGACGCCGTCCTTTGTAAGCCATGACGCCTTCACTCACAATAAAATGTAACGCCGTCTCCACGCACTGTAGGCGTATTCTTCAAGAGATTTGGTGTAGAGCCGTAGTCTTGTCCGTTTCTTCTCCAAATGAGCCTAAGGCACGTGTATTTTCTTCAAAAGCTATCCAAGTGCTAAAAACATAAAAAGGAACGATTAAGTACATAATTTGGGCATATTTGCACGATTTAGGGGTTAAATGACCCCGAAAAAATGTATAAAATGACACCTCATCAAATACCCCTACACTTAGGATTTGCTTGTCCTCAAGCAAATGG